>JAZGTI010007129.1:0-22178 GCA_036877585.1 Botia kubotai | reverse complement strand
TATTGTAATCGAAGTTGCTTCCTGTCCTCATTTGTAAGTCGCTTTGGATAAAAGCGTCAGCTAAATGACTAAATGTAAATGTAAATGTAAATATGGATTTATTACTTAATTACTTATTATTTATAAAAGCAAATTCCCTAAGGGATTATTAGGCTGCAATAATTAGGTAAACCAGAACCGGGAACACTTCCCACAAGAACAGATGTGCTGGCTCCACACTAAATTTGTCTGTTTTTCCCTACCCCAAGGTCCTGTAGTCAGCTGGATCCAAACTCTGAGACCAGATGGTGTGGGACTGGATGAAATGACCCTGAGACAGATCATCAGGATTTGATAGACATCTTTAGTAAACCTACCATTATTTACATGACAACTTTTAGCTTTATTTTGTTCCCTGCTTAGTCACAGCAGTGTGATGTTATGGCTGCAATTAGTAATATTATGCCTCACGGCTTTTTGTTGGCACGATCTCTCAGTGCCCAACACATATTATCAAATATAAATGGAACCATCAGTTTAACATCAATAATTAACTATAACTCGTCAAAATCAACTCTGTTCGTATCTAAAACAGTTACAAATTGCAGCTTTAACATGCCAGAGGAGAACTGGCCCTCCTGGTCTAGCCTGGCACTCCCAAGGTTTATTTCTCCATCTATACATCATTGGAGTTTTGGTTTCTTGCCCTGTTGGCTTGCTTGCTGGGAGACTGCTGACGTCTAACTTAGGCTTTGTAAATTGTAAAGGTCTAATATTTTATTGTATATATTTTATGTATGTATATATGTATGCTTCCGTAGCGAAGGAGCAGTGTGTCCTCTACCCAGGTGGTCTGTGCAGCGAGTGTACGGAAATTCAATGTGTACTCTGCTGCAGGAAGACCTCCCTGGGTTAGCGAGAGCAGTTGTTAACCTGGATTAATTCTCTCCGCGGGATGCTCGAACACCTCCTTAAACTGACATAGGAAGGAGTCGAACGTAGGGAACGTGGATCCGTCAGATTCCCAAACTGCAGTTGCCCACTCCAGCGCTTTGCCTGTGAGGAGAGAGCTGACAAAAGCAATACGGCTGCTCTCCGTTGGGTAGCTCTCTTCCGTTTGTACATCTATCACTGTTCCAAGTTTTCTGTCAATGTTTAATATGACAGAAAATATTAAGTCAAAGGTAGCTTATTATAAAGATTCATCATGCCGCATTGTCAATTTTCATTAATTTAAATGAACATCATATCTAATATATCAGGAGACAATGAGCTGTTATTTTATCTTTCACCTTATTGTTTTCTTTAGGATTATTAAGGCCCAGTAACCTACGCACTGACACCCATTAGCTCCACCCAACAAGAAAAATGCTGTGAGTTTATAAATACCCCTTCTAGGGATTTCATGTGAAATTTGGTAAACATCATGCCAAGACATTGAAGATTCCAAATTTTTGATTTTGGGGATTTCTGATTTCTGTTACTAAAGTCACTTCATACTTGGTCAAAATAAAAGAGATATTGAAGATGCTAAACTGTGAACAAATTCTTTATATCTCGAACAGTGTTGCCATGGCGAGGCTATCCATTTATGGCAATAAATGGAACAGAAAGTGTCTCATATCTTCTGCTTTCATTAAGTGATCTACATCAAATTCGGGAAATATGTTTGGTGTTGTGGGTGGATCACAATGATGTGGCTATTGTCATATTCATAAGTCAAATTTATAAGTCTTATTCACAGTTTTTCTGAGTTTTTTCTGAGAAGCACCAGGTGATGACGCCTTAGTGCATGGGACCATAATCATTGCTTGGGACCATCATTGCAGCTATATTTTTCCTTAGGATTATTATTGAGACCCAAGCACTGAAAGTGGCACGGGGCACAAAATGATGGTGCATATATCAAACATAAGTAGTAAATATCATACACTTTCTGTCAACTGTCAATCAAATAAGAAGTGATTTATTACCCCCTCCCTCCCGTTTATGATTTGCCGGTTGGTAATCAAAAGTTTGTACATGTCTGGACCTGTCCGGTGCCATATGAAACTGACCCCTACCATTCCTTTCTGTCTTCCTTACTGATCTGCTTTCTCTCAGGTGTGAATGTTTAGATAGGGAGATAAATGTTCACTATACGTGTGTGTGTGTGTGTGTGTGTTGAACTGAGACTTTGGGTCATAAATGTATCTTCATCTAGTTTTCTGATTAAAGACCAACGCAAGGTTTTAAAGACCAACCCCAATTTGTTTGTCTTCCTGTTGCACCAGCCGGGACGAGGCAGTACGGCTGTCGCAGGGGAGCCGCTCTGTCACCGATTACATGGTGGAGTTTGAGACCTTGGCGGCTTCCTGTGGCTGGAACGATTGGACCCTGCGATGAGTGGTAGACAGCCTTCAATACTCATCGGGGTCATTTCGAGTACCGAGTCCTTCCGTTCAGTTTCACAAACGCTCCGGCTGTCTTCCAGGGCCTTATTAACGACGTGTTGGCTGACATGATCGATAAGTTTGTCTTTGTGTACCTGGATGACATTCTTATTTTCTCTCCCTCTCTCCAGGTACATGTCCAACATGTTCGAAAGGTCCTCAAGCGGCTCCTCACCAACCAGCTTTTTGTTAAGGCAGAGAAGTGTGTTTTACACGCAGAATCATTCCTGTTTCTGGGGTATATTGTCTCGGCTCAAGGGATCCGTCCTGATCCTTCCAAGGTACAGGCCGTGTCGAGTGGCCTACTCCAGACTCCCGCAAAGCATTGCAGCGGTTCCTAGGTTTTGCCAATTTCTATTAGCGATTCATTAGGAACTTTGGCTCGGTCGCTGCTCTGCTTACAGCTCGTACTTCCTCCAAAGTTCCATTCAGGTGGAATTCACAGGCTCAGGAGGCCTTTGGTGAGCTTAAATCCCGATTCACCTCTGCTCCTATTCTCTGAACGGCAGCTCATTGTAGAGGCGGATGCCTCTGAAGTTGGAGTCGAAACGGTATTGTCTCAGAGGTCTGAGTCTGACAGAAAGGTACATCCTTGTGCCGGTCTGATCAGCCAGGTTTGTATTGTTTTCTGTCAGAGCATGCGGTTGTTTGACAGCTTGCCACGTGCTCCGGAGTCTGTGTCACCCCTCACCTCTCGTTACATTCCCAGCTTGTCTTCTCACTCATCATCACACTCACCTGTTACCGCTAAATCTCCTCCCTTTATATTTCCCTTGTGTGTGTTCAGTCTTTGTCAGACCGTTGAGTCGAAAGACCGTTTCCTGACCAGTCAAGCATTTTGCTTTATCTTAGTTAGCTCAGCTTAGCGTAGCTTAGCTTGTTTTCTAGTCTAGTCTTAGTCTTAGTTTAGTCACGCCCGTCTTCCTGCTATTTGCCCGTTGGGCTTTTGTGTGCTCGTTTAAGTCTGGCGTTAGATTAGTGTCTGTTGTCTTGTGTGTCTTTAGCTCAAGCTTGTTTGTTGTTTGTCTTGTGCTTGTGTTTCCCCAGTTGTCCTGATCACCCATCCAGTATTTCTTCTGGTTGTCTTCTGTCCTGGAGTCTGCCGTTGTCTGCCCGCCTTTGCTCTCCTGCCTGCTTCCGGGTTGATGATCTCCGCATCGTGGTCGTGCCAGCCATTATCCCGCTTTGCCACGTTCCCCTCCCGGGTTCTGCCTCTGCCATTGCCTCAGCAGCCGGCTCAGTTACCAGCACCCATCCGCTGTTCACCTGTACTTACCTGCTACTCACCTGCTGCTCGACTGCTCCGTGGTGGTTGCTCCGTTCCTGCTGCTCTCCTCGTCGCTTACAGCCGATCACCATCTCACCTGCGGCTGCTGGCTGGAGGATTCTGCACGCTCTAGACTGTACGGTTCTCCTGCTGTGCTGACCGTCAGTGGGTTTCTCATCTCACCTGCTGCTGTTGGCTGGAGGGTTCTGCACTCTCTGGACTGTACGGTTCTCCTGCTGTCTGCTGTGCTGATTCGCCAGTGGGTTTCTTATCTCACCTGCTGTTTCTGGCTGGAGGTTCCTGCACGCTCTTGATGGCTCAGTCCTCCTGCTGTCTGTCGTGCTGATCCATCAGCTGGTTTTCCCATCTCACCTGCTGTGATCTCAACGCATCTGTGGTCTACCTTTCCCGTATGTTCCTGGCAGCTATTCCACTCAGAGCTTCCCATCTGTCTGGACTGAGTCATTTGCCTTACATTTCAAGTGAACTGTCAATAAACTTACATTGATACTTGCATCTGGGTTTTCTGTCCTCCTAGTACCTGACACATGGGTTTTGTGTTCACACCCAGAGAATGTCAGGAACATCCTAATTCATTCACCTTTGTTACAAAAATGCATAGTTTTAACATTAGCTTTTTCACCTTTTGTTAAAAAAAAGCATTACCTTTTACATTCGGCAGACGCTTTTATCCAAAGCGACTTACATTGCATTATTTCTGAGTATGTGCAATCCCTGGGATCGAACCCATAACCTTGCTCTAACCACTGTATCAAGTGCTTCTTTTTGGCCTAGCTCTGTCGCCCCACCAAAGTGCATAGATGCAGCCCTGGCTCCATTAAAACTCCAGGGCATCCACATACTGAACTACATAGACGACTGGCTGCTCATGGCCAACTCTCAAAAGTTAGCTACATGGCATCAAAATGTCGTGTTAGCTCATATGAGGTGCTTAAGGCTGAGACTCAACCCCAAGAAGAGTATGTTTTCTCCTGTTTAGAGAGATTACTTTTCTTGGGGTAATTTGGAACTCCATTACGATGCAGGCACAATTGTCTCCTGCATTTGTAAAGTCAATTCCTGCTGTTGTGGGCAGTATTTGGGGAGGCCGACTTCTGGTAGTCCTCCATATTCAAGGGCTGTTAGCGGCCAATGTGATTCTATTGGGTTTGCTGCACATGAGACCGTTTCAGTTCTAGCTCAAGATAAACAGGTTTTATCCCAAAATCCACCTGCTAAGGATGGTAAGAGTTATGCACTGAGGGCTCTGTACCCTTCTATGTGGCTCAGACCCCGGTTCCTTACCTTGTGTCCCACTGTAGAAGCGTTATGCCATCACAACATTCGTTCGACAGGTGCTTCCCTAACAGGCTGGGGTGCGGTTCTCAATGGCCACCCAGTCCATGGTCAGTGGGAGGACCCTGATCTCTCCTGGCACATAAACTGCCTGGAAATGAGGGCAGTGTTTCTGGCTCTAAAGCTCATCCTCTGTCCTAATCCATATGGACCAAGTTTGACTGCTTCTTGTAGCACCATTCTGGCCGACCCGGATCTGGTTGTCAGACATAATAAAAAGGGGCAATCTTTCACCCCCGGCCAGAGATCTGGAAACTGTGGGTCTGGCCCCTGAGGGGATCCAGCTCTTAAATTCTAGTCACTCAACTGAGGTTGTCAAGACCATTCTGAGTTTTAGAGCCTCATCTACTTGAAGACTGTATGTCCTAAAGTGGCAGCTCTTTGTGTCATGGCATTCTTCAAGAGCACCTCCCTGCAGGGTTGGCTCCCGCCACCCTCAAGGTTTATGTGGCCGCCGTTTCTGCTAGCCATGAACCTTTCGATGGAGCCTCTATTGGGAGACCTCGTTTGTCTCATTTTCTGCATGGTGCCAGATGGCTAAAACCTTTCTGTCATATGCAGGTCCCTTGTTGGGATATTACCGTTGTTCTAAGGGGTTTATCTTCGGCTCATTTTGAGCCCCTAGAATCAGCTTTGGATAAAGCTGACTTTTTTGTTTCTGACTCTTAAGGTGTCTCTACCTTAAGAGTTTTACATCGCTCTTACATCGCTCAAAAGGGTAGGAGATCTAAAGGAAGGAGGCTCTCTCATTAGACCTTGCCTCCTTGGATTTTGCCCCTGGCTTTGTAAAAGCCATTATGCACCCTAGACAAGATTATATCCCCAAAGTGCCTGCTGCGGCTGGTCACCAGGTGGTACTCCAAGCCTTCTGTCCTCTGCCATTTGATTTGCCAGAGCAGGAGAGGCTTCATTTGTTGTATCCATTTAGAGCCTTGAGGATCTATGTCCACTGCTCAGGCCAGTTGTGTAAGACCTCTTAGTTCTTAGTCTGTTTTGGTGGCCGCAACCGTGTGTCATCAGTGAGCTTGTGTCACCTTTCATTCTACCAGGGGTGTAGCATCATCTAAGGCTCTGTCTAGGGGAGCATCACTAAGTGATGTTTGTGCTGTGGCAGGCTTTTCCTCTCCGCACACATTTATTCTATTTTATAGTTTAGACTTGAATGCAACTCCAGGCATTCAGGTCGTACTGGGCTGACAAATATAACTCTGCTCCTATGTTTTGTGCCACTGTTTTACAACATCTGGGGCAGGCTTTCCCTCACTGTGGCGTAGTGGCTATTACATGTTATACCTATAGCATGACACAACGTCAAATTCGTTTGAAAGGGAACGTCTCAAGGTTATGTATGTAACCCGGTTCCCTGAGACCACTGGTTCACTTCAGTCTCGCCTGCACAGCCTTTTTATTAGACGTAAGCTGATTATGTATTTTGCAGGTGCCTTTTAATAAAGGCTTTGTGCTGCGCAGTGCTACATCGCATGCCCTTGAATTTGCCTATAAATAGGCCATGACGCAACATCTCGTTCTTTGTGTCAGGAACGTTTTTCACTTAACCTCAATAAAACCAGTGCAGTACAAGTTCCCTGGACTCTTTCGGTCAATAACTATAAAAAAAAGTTGAACTTTCACATTTGGAAAGATATAACAGTGCTGTTTCAGAAATTGGGCATGGCTAAGTGTATTAATAAATTTATATTTTTAATTTATATTAATAGATTAAATTTATATTAACTGAATCATCAGTCAAATACGAAACAAAGGCCGCTCATGCAACTTGTGATACTAAAGAAGCATCAAAATGTTTTTGGCAATCGGGCAATAGGTGGCACTATGGCAGTTGCAAACATTAAAAATGGGACATTTCTAATCAAATATGTAAGAGTGGTTTCACTACAGTGGTTCAAACTGTAGGGATGCCAAAATGACTAGAATAATGTTAACAGCAAAATGGTAAAAAACTGTATTTTCTGTCAAATTCCACCCTTCTGCTACTTATACCAATGACAAAAATAAGCACAACTATGACAGCTAAATGTGGGAGAGTGTTGCTATAATTACTATATTTTGTATTGTAATTGGTAGATTATTAACAAAAAATCAAAAATAGTTGTACATATTTTAGTATTTAAAAAGTATTAACAGCAGATGACCCTTTGCATACAAAACAAATATCACAGCCAATAGCCTTTAATCTCTATCAGCTCATCTGTGGGCTCAGGAATGTTCCTTTAGGGTATTCAACCCTACAACTGTCTAATGCAAAAAGTTATATAGCAAGCGTTTTAAACACTTGCTATATAACGCTTGCTAATTAGTGGTGCTTGCCAAGCAAAGCATCACTATTACTTTTTGCGTATTTCTTCTTCTTCTTCTTCAGTGCCTGAACCCTGATAACATCTGTATGGTGACTAATACGCTTGTATTTTGTGTATATAGAATTTCAAGTTCAGTAAAACAGGACTTTCTCAGGTAACATTAAATTTGATAAATTTCACCGCTGTTTTGATATATTCAATAATTATAATAATCTCAAACCAGTTTGTAGACGCAGCAGTGTGCACTAAGAATTAGGCTAATCCTAATTTATTGCACATTTTAAAGCATGTCTGCTGTAATTGGATTTAAATACTTTTTATAAGTCAGGACATTCTGAGATAACAAGTTTAATTAATATGTTTAATGAAAGTGGAGAGAACAGCAGTTTTTAAAGATCAACCACAAAATTTCAGATGATGACTGTAGTTCTGTATTTTTTCCAGTAGAGGGCAGGGCAAAGACAATAATTCATTTTAAGTCTTCATGTGCTGTCAATGTTGAAATGCTTACAACTTCATTTGAAGACCCATAAAATATGTACAATGTTTTCTAAGTTTTATCATTAGGTTAATGTCCAATGTCCACATAAGTCCAAACATATTTTGTTTATAAAAACAACACACTTTTCTGTAACCTCACAGCTTTCTGGAAAAGGCAGTCAAATCTTTTTATATGCACTGACCTTTAACAAACAAGCTAACACTAAATTATTGTACCCCTCCAAACAAGTGTTCGGTACTATGCTTGTGTTTCATGTAGTATTGTTGTCAAGTGGATTACAGTGTTGGTGCAGAATTCATCTCTCCCACTTGATGAGACAGCTCACTACAAGAATTAGACCAGATTCCACTCATCAACCATATTTTGCATATTTCAAAATTTTTTGATGCAGTGATCAATCAGCCAGTCATTAAGTCAAACAGGTGAAAACCTATAGATACAAATACAAACACCACTGTAAGAACACAAATAAATAAAATAAAAATAAAAAGCAAAGCTAATATACAAAGTATTCTTTTAAATTAGCATAAAGGATATTATATAAATAAACAACAGGTAATTAAACATTTAAATCCATTTACATTTAAATGAATGATTTTAATGATTAATAATTTTAAACATTTACTTTTTATATCTTTTAATCTGAATATCGTTTCTGTCCTATCAGCAGGACAATCAGGCGCCGGACATCCCTGTGCAGAATTATGGGCTGAAAGTTCTTCTGGACCTTAGAGGTTGGATGCTTGGATGCTGCAGATTTTATAGGTCTCACCTCAGGCTTCGTCACAGGTTTTATTACAAAAACACAGTAGCTTGGAACAATCTTGACATTCACACCCCACACAACACCTCTGGAGTCTGGGTTAACATTTATAACTATTCCAAGCTTGAACTGGCCCTTCAACGCATTCTGGCCACACAGCCAAACGATATCACCAACACTAACGTTCCTTTGTACGGTATGCCATTTGTTCCTGACAAACAAGTTGGGACCAGCAAACTGGCTCCAGGCCCTCCAAAATCTGTTAACCTGGCACTGCATTTCCCGGAGTTTTTTGAAGGGATATTTTATCAAATCAAATTATTTAAAATCACCACTTGAAGACGCTCGTCCCAGAAGAAGTGCATTGGGTGTGATATACTGCACACTATCTTCACGGCTCTGCACTCTAGCATCTATTGGACGTTCATTTGCAAGGCTAGCAGCAAGTTGAAGCATTGTCTGAAATTCACTATAAGTAAGGCATGACTCTCTCCCCAAACTCTGGAGTGCCTTCTTCACAATTTGAACTTCAGCTTCTGCAGCACCATTACGATGCAGCGAATCAGCTGATTGAACTTTCCACTGCCAGTCAGTTCCATTTCGAGCTGCAACTTCCCCCACAGTAGACCTGTCCCAACCATTTAGAAACTGGTATAACTCTTCAAGAACAGGTTTAGTCCCGATAAAGTTGGTACCTGGGTCAGACCAGATCTTCTTAGAATGCCCTCGAATGCAGTAAACCTTTGATACGCCATCAGAAACCCCTCTGTTGACATGGTATTGACTAGCTCTGTATGGATAGCTCTACTTGCCATGCAGCAGAATACGACTCCCCACACCTTCATTGTGACCTGTTTCTTCACATCATCTCTAACCTGATAAGGTCCAAACAAGTTAACAGCTGTGAACTCAGGCAGCAGGCCTAGTTCTCTCTGGAGGTAGGTTGCCCATTACTTGCTGACATCTTCTGGCTCTGACTTTCTTACAGATTATGCAATTATCAACAACTTTTTGAGCAATTTTTCTTCTTTTGATTACCCACGCTTTGTCCTCATCTTCAATAGAGGCGCAGCCACTCCTTCATGACCCACATTATGAGCCTCACAAGCCAGTAATATTGAGATCCATGTGTAGTAAGGTAGGAGAGGAACACCAACTTTGTCTTCTT
This sequence comes from Botia kubotai, assembly GCA_036877585.1. Lineage (NCBI taxonomy): Eukaryota > Metazoa > Chordata > Actinopteri > Cypriniformes > Botiidae > Botia > Botia kubotai. The sequence goes on along the minus strand of JAZGTI010007129.1, from coordinate 12,393 downwards.
TGAAGCTCTGGGCTCTTCCACCACAAACCAGCAGCCCAGATTCTTGCTCTTTATAGACGACCAGTCGATCTATAGTAGTGGTTGGAAAGGTCACGCCACTGCTCTTGATGGAACTGCCTCCCACTTTAGAGTTCTTACATTGTGCTGCAAACTTTTTAGCTGCTCTCCAAATCCATGCAACTGTCTTGACCAAATGAGTCAGATTACTAAATCGTTTTTTATCCACCAGATTTTGGATAACTAAACCAGCTGGCGGTCTTCGATGTCCTTTATCTGACAGCTCTTTTTGCACTTAAGCCCTTGTACAGTACTAAACGATTTCTTTTGCATCTTACCAATGCTCTCTCTGGCAGCTGCAGTCACATTTTTTGAAGATTTAATTGGCCACTCATTTACTGTTAGACTCAGAAACCTTGGCCCCTGCTGCCACTCTGAATCTTCTGAATCACTCTGAATCCTCCAAGTCTTTTGGCCCAGCCCCTCGAGTAATAATATTAGCTACATTCAGTGGTCCAGGGACCCACCACCAGTTCTGAAGTTGTGTGCTGCCTTGGATCTTTCCAATCCTGTTGGCGAAGAAAGTCTGGAAACCACAGCTCTCGCGCTGGAATGCGCCAAGGACTGTCTGGCTGTCGATGAAATGATACCATTGTTTAACCTGAATTCTGCCATGTTGCTCAAAGTACTTCTTTAGACGGGCAGCAAATACTGCTCCACAAAGTTCTGCCTTGACTGCTTCACCTTTGTGGTCTAAAGAAGTCAATTTAGCTTTAGACTCCACCAGTCTTACTTTTGAACCTTGATCACAGGGCCACCACAAATACAGAACAGCACCATAGGCATGTTCACTGCCATCAGAGAAGGTAATTGCATTAGGTTCAACAGAAAATCCTGCTGGAGTTAAAGCCCTTGCAAACTTAAATTTGCTCAGCCGAACATAATCTTCAAAAAGATCAATGGCATTTTCTCAAAGTTTGTCAGATAATGCAAGGTCCCATGTCTCTTTAATGGTGCTACTTCTGGTTTTGGCCTCTTGAAATGCCCTACGGACCAAAATGTCTCCTCTCTGCTTTATGGGTGTTGCCAGGCCAACTGGGTCATACAGACCAGAAACTTGACTGAGTAACTCTCGTCGTGTTAGTGGGTCTGGTGTCTGAGCTCTAACTTGTCCCAACAAAAGGTCCTGGCCAAGTCTCATCTTTTTCTTTCTCTTTGAAAAGTTTATTCTAACCATGATATGAAACTTGTCATTTTCCACTGTGTAGCCCAGGCCAAGAGCTTTGTTATTCTTTTCTTTGAGCTGGTTTGGTGAAACCGCCACCTTTGGAATTATCTCCTCTTCCTGTTTCCCAGCAGACTCATTCCTCCTACATTGGCCAGTGAAGACCCAGGACTTTAACTCAAACCCTCCTGCTTTTAGAATTTGCTCCACATTTACTGTGATGATTTTGAGATGGTCCAAACTGTTGTGAGAAGTCAAGATGTCATCCACATGCACTGTCTTCATGTAACACTCTGTGCTTCTCTCTAAAGTGGCTAAACTGGGGAAGATTAGCTGACTCTATCATGGTGAGCTGAGCAATACAACCTGCTGGTTTATCGCCAATGTTGACCCTGGTGATTGCATACTCACCCAGTTCTTCCTCTCTTGAGTCATGCCACAAGAACCTGTGTAAATGTACTTCTCTGTCTTCAAGCAAAACTGAGTTATACATTTTCTTTGATATCTCCCAGACCAGCGAAGGCACCCCTCCGAAACTTTAGAAGCACAGCACAAATTGGATTAAGGACATCAGGACCCTTTAGCAGGAGGTCATTTAGACTCAGGCCTCTGAACTTCTAACTGCTATTCCAGACAAGCCTTACTGGGGTTGTAACAGAATGTGGATTTGGTGTGATGAGATGGCTGATGTACCAAGTTGGACCAGACCAAGTAAGTAAGGCTTCTTTAGACAATTTCATAGCAGCCCGACGATCAACCATATCATGAATTTGAGTTGCATTAGCAGCTTTCCATTCCGCTTCTTCAGCCAACTGTTTTTCAGTTCTTCGCAAGGTCATCTCAACTACCCTTCTGTTATTCGGCAATGTGACTGGATCTTCTATCCAGGGATATCTGGCATGCCAGTGGGGTTTCTCACTATGATCATCGGAAGTTGTAAGACCACTCCTCACCACCTCCAGTTCTCTTTCTTCAGCAAGGGTCATCTCTTTGCCACCTGGCTGGCAGTTTCCACAATGACAGCTTCCACATCTTGTCTCACAAGCAGCGCCAATACTATCCCATCTCCACCACTCGAGGAAGTTATGGGTAGTAGCTGCAGAACTAAACTGCCGAGGCTGTATGGTTAACAAGGCTTGCTGACTTAGCAGAGGATTAATAGGGGCCACACAAGTGAGTTCTTCATATTTCACAGCAGCAGTCCTCATAGACCTTGCATAATGCGTTTTGGATAAATAAGATGATACTGCAATCTCCTCAAACAGCTCGGGATGAGCACCAGCGACAGTTTTCCCTAATGGTCCATCCCACAGCACAAGATCTCCTACAATGCGGGTTCTCTGAGGAGCTAGCTGACCTTCCTTGTGGCTTATTAAAAGATGGATCTCTCTTGGCCTCACCAATTCACTGAGAGGAACTTCTGGGAAGAACTTTAGCAGTTGATCTGCTGTTACATATCTATGAACCTCTGCAATACTATCCAGGCCATAACAGATCAACTGGTGGGACCTAAAGGTGGCTTCTGGGGCTTGGACTCGAATCCTCAACAGGTAACGCTTGTCTTGACAAAAACTTTCATGCCTCCAACACCATGGACCACAAGCGTGATATCTTCACTTCTAAGATTGAGTCGATCAGCTGCCTCATGGATTATATAATTGGTGTCCAAAGCTAGATCAATCAAGGTACCAATCCTTTGTCCAGCGTTCGCCGTAACCTCCAAAATCATCATGATGACAGGCCACTCAACTAAGCCATTTTCCCCTAAAAGGCTTGTTTGACTTTTTGCAGTATGAGAGGTCCTGGACACTGTTGCAGAATGCATCTCGGCACTGTTGGGCTAATTCAGGTTAGAGTTTTCTAAAGAATTCTTCTCAAGCCTCTGTATAGTTCACATGTTCGGTTTCGTCCTCTGCAGCCTTTACCGCCATACTTAGCTCCTCTTCTCCAAAGTTAGTCCAAAGTGTCTCTTGGATAAGATCCTTTAGCTCCTTTAGCTTCATCTCATATTCACTTGCAGTTTTTTCAATTTAAGCTTTTTGCTGCTCACTCAACACAGAACCTGTCAGGACGCCGGTCTGATCAGCCGGGTTGTATTGTTTTTTGTCAGAGCACGCAATTATCTGACAGCGCTTCATGTGCTCCGGTGTCCGCGTCACACCTCTTGTTGCATTCCCAGCTGTGTCTCATCACTCATCATCACACTCACCTGTTTCGGCTAATTTTTCACCCTTTATATTTCCCTCTTGTTTGTTTAGTCTTTGTCAGATTGTTAAGTCTCATGACCGTTCCCTGACCAGTTTGTTCCTGTTGTTTTTAGCTAGCTTAGCTTAGTGCAGCTTAGCTTGTTCAGTTATAGTCTAGTCTTATTCTTAGTCTTAGTTTAGTCACGCCAACCTTCCTGCTGTTTTGCCCGCTTGGGCTTCTATATGTTTCGCTGCTGGTCTGGCGTTTGAATAGGTTTTGTTGTCTTGTGTGTCTTAAGCTCCAGCTTGCCTGTTGTTTTGTCTTGTGCTTGTGTTTTCCCAGTGTTCTGTTCTCCCGTTCCAGTTTTCCCCTGATGGTTGTCTTCTGTCCTGGAGTCTGCCGCTGTCCACCCACCTGCTCTCCCGTCTCCCTCCGGGTCGATGGTCTCTGCTTCGTGGCTGTACCAGTCATCTCTCCCGCTCTGCCTCGTTCTCCTCCCGGCTCCCGCCTCAGCCGTCACCTCATCAGTTTACTCGACCATCGACTCTCACTTCTCGCTCCTGTACTCACCTGCTGTAATGCTCCTGGATACTCACCGTTCACAGCTCCATCGCCACCTCAGTTATTTTGGCTTTAAGCTGCTCCAGTGACTTTGAGTCAGCCATCCTTTACTCATGCAGGATACAAAAGGAATGATGATTTGACTTCTTAATTCAGTGTTTTAATAGGTTTCTGGTCTTGGCTGTTCTGGTTTCTGTTCTCCAGTCTTCACAGATGTCCAAGTCTCCCACTTGATGGGACAGCTCACTACAAGAATTAGACCAGATTCCACTCATTGACCATATTATAGCAGCAATTGACCACCTGATGGAGCTGTTATAGAGTTAAAGAGTTGCTTCAAAGGAAACTTCACAAAGAGTAACATTGTTTACTGTACTTAATATAGTACTTAATATAGTATAGTACTTAATACAAGCAAGACTATGATGGCAGAATTGGTAAAAGCAAAGTCAATCAGTTTAACATCTGACATTTGGACATCCATGAATATGGATGCATACCTTGCAGTTACTTGCTATTACATCAGTAATGAAGCCAAGTGTTGTGCTGGGAGTTCTAAAATTTCACAAAACACACACAGCAAAGCACATTAAAGAGACAAAATTATTTTGCTGGAGTGCTGGGGAATACGAAACAAAGTTACATGCCTAATCACACAGACCATGCTGCTAACATGACTCTCTGTGCAAATCTCCTTCAGGTGAGACACCTCTACCCTCTATCAAACAGCTGAGCTCAGTGCAATTAGAGATCACGGTTAGAAAAACAGTGACCTTCCTCATAATCGCTGCTTGGAGCTATATTTAAGGGTTCAAGTGCATACCGCTCAAACCCCATTGTACTTGTTAAGATTTTTATTGTTATTGTTATTATTATTATTTCACCTTAACACATTTGTTTACATGGTATAAGGGAACGATTTGAAGAATCAACATGAATTCCATAACAAATGCTATAAGAGGAGTTTGCGAAAGTAGGTTTTTTTATATAATTTAAAATGCTGGACAGTAGAATTGCAGGAAAATTTCTGTGACGGACAATGACGTCACGGCCAAAAGAATCAGAGAAAAAAGTATTTTGTTTCTATGACTTCTAACTTAGCTTAGGGTTTTGTAAATTGTTAATATTGTTTCTAGCGAAATAATATAATTACAGTCCTAAAGACTTCTATTTTGTTATTTATTTTTCTTCAATTCTCTTTCATTCTTTTTCTTTGTGTAATTTTTAGGTATTTTTATTGTGTATGTATTTTACTTTTTTTATGTTGTGTGTATTTCATGGTACTATGGCAAATCCCTTATACCCCTGTGGTACCAACAAACAGTTAATTGATAAACTAAACTGCAGCCTGCACATAGAATATAAAATGGATTATGATTTAAAATAAACTATTAGTCCTGCTTTCATTAGAAATTGATGAAACTTAGCATGTTACCTTAGAATGGCCTGTTTTGCAAATATTAAAAGTATCTGAACTTGAACTGTCATATACACAAAAAACAGGTATCAATTCCAACCTCAAATATTTGATAACTAGTTTAATTGACAGCAGTGGTTCTAGAGGCCATGTTGTTTAGATTTAAGAGTTATGGTATAAATATTTTGTCTGTTTTTTAACCATTACATAATATGCAATTGTTAACCCACCCAAAAACAATATAGCGTCACCCAGTGGTTGATTTTTTTTTCTTCTTACAGACCATTGGGATCATGAGTCAAATGAGTCACCAAGTTTCATTCCGATTGACCTTCGTTAACCTTGTCTAATAGGTGCTCAAACTTCCTTGGCTAATGGCTAATGTTTTTCAAGATAATCAAATATCCTTAAATACAATCATGACACCTTTGACAAAGACACTGCATGTTAATTTTCTAGTTGATTGAGCTATCTTTGGATTATTCATTTTTGTGTTTTTTCACACAATTTTTATGTGACCACAGATGAGATTTCTACGTGTTCCACGTTTGGTAACAATATCTCTCTCCCTTTCCAAGTTATAGCCGCATAACCAAAAAGTGGTCCGTCAACTTAATGTTTTGGTATCCCTTTGCAAATGTGAAAAATATCAACTTTTTTGATAATTATTAATTTTCACAGAATATTTCAGTACTGGTTTGTTTCCGATTAATTGTAAAACCTAGCACTAGTTCACAAAAGTATTTTTTACAAAAAATTCAAATGGCGGGAAAATTTTAATGGCAGAAATGAAATCAAACATATACGTTTTGTTCGTCTTGAGCCAAGGACTCCAATGGTATAGGGCACCAACAAACAGTGATGGAGTTATGAGCACTGACGATTTTCTGATCACTGTGGTGCCCCAAATGAACCCATCTGGCAGTTTTAAGTCTCTAGGACTTATGGTTTGATCTGCACGATCAGTTTTACGGCAGAAAAATAATGATAATAATAACTAGATAGGTACATTTTCTTCCGAAAATGTGTGCGTGGTGCTTACCGTGCCAAAAATCAGGAAAATTAAACGATGTTAACAAAATGTAGCATGATATTATCATGTTTTAGGATGAAATTGCATGATGTTGACATGACTTAACATAATGTTAGCATGACTTAGCATAATGTTAACATGACTTGATACTAGCATGATTTTAGCATGATGCTAGCACGACTTAGCACAATGTTAGCATAATTCTAGCATGACTCAGCATGAGGGTAGCATGATGCTAGTATGACTTGACAGATATACTAAAATATGGCTTATTCATGATGTTAGGAGGTTGCTAGGGTGAAATAAATGGTTATTAGGGTGTGGTCAGGAAGTTGCCAGGGCAATACCTAAAGCCCACTGACAGCCTGAGTCAAAAAAGCCCACCCACATGTCTCTACCGTGTTTCAATGCTGAGACATGGCTTATTAATTTTATAATATGGTTGCTAGGGTACAGTAAATGGTTGCTAGGATGTAGCTAGACAGTTATAAGGGTAAAAAGATAGACAGATATGTGTGTGAATTAAAAGAGCCAACTCCCACGTTTCTATGATGTTCTGGTGCTGAGATATAGCTAATTCATGTTGGTTGCTAGGCTGGTCCAAATGGTTGCTAGGGCATGGCTGGACAGTTTTCATGGTAATAATTAAAGACTACTTGCCAGTCTGAGTCAAAAGAGGCCACCCACTTGTCTCTACGATGTTCTGATGCCTCTCATCTTTTCCAATAGAAGTCAATGGGGTGGTTGCTAGGAAGCTGTAACTGGTTGCTAGGGCGTGGCTATGAAGTTTAAATGTTAGCATTTGTTGCTGCTTACTAAGCCGAGTGATCACAAAGATCTGCCCAATGTTAAGTCTATGGGATTTTTTTCAATGAAAGTCTATGGGGTGGTTGCTAGGGTACTGTAACTGGTTGCTAGGGTGTGGCTATGAAGTTAAAATGTCACAATTTGAACTTTTTCGCCCACTTTTTCATACGCCCAAAAATGGGCAAGACAAACAAAACATAAAAGTCACAGCACACCCCACCACAATAAGCCAGTCGATTTGACACCTCATTCATGGATCTACGACAAACCGTGCGGAACGAGTAGCGTGTAGAAATTTTGTCCAGAAAAGATGATGTCAGATAATAATAGTGATGCTTTGCTTCACAAGCACCACTAATAAGTATGTCGGATAATAATAGTGATGCTTTGCTGTGGAAAAACTCTGGAATGTTTAAACTATGTTAACATGTTATAACATAGCATAACTTAGCATGATGCTTCCATGACTTAGCATGATGCTAGCATGTTTTAACATGATTTAGCATGATGTTAGCATGTTTTATGAAATGGCATAATGCATGCCATAATGCATTGCAAGGTAACCAAAAACAGAGCAGTTACATAATATATTTACATTAATGCATTTGGCAGACGCTTTTATCCAAAGCGACTTATATTACATTATACTATACATTGATTCTGAGTATGTGCAATCCCTGGGATCAAACCCATAACCTTGGTGTTGTTAACGCCATGCTCTAACCACTGAGCTACAGGAAAGCAGGAAAAACCGCTGTTCTTTATGGGAAATAGCCTACTTAACAGGGTGTGCCTCCTGCATTTTTACTCACATAGAATATAGAATCTGACAAAACAAGGCTGCTCTGACGTGGAACGTTTTAATTTCAAACTAATATTAATGTTTTAGGAGTTATTAAAATAACATTTTAAAATGATATATTAACTTAGTTTAACAGAATTTTGTCTGACAGCAATAATATCACATATCTTGAGCTGCTTTTTACTGACAGGAAAGTTCCTCTGACAGGAAATTCCCTTTTATTAAGTGAGACACTTAATACTTCTCAATAAATAAATAACTTCTATAAAAATGTAGTAAAAATAGACACATAAAGTCTATGTATACGTTCTGTAATCTGTATCATATTTTAATTGTTAAATAGGCTATTATACGCCACTGGCAGTGGTTGAGAGCAGAGTTTCCATGGTAACTAAAACAGACAACAGAGGACAGCAACTTCTCAGACTCCAAGGTTGGGATTACTACCGTGCAACGTCACAAAGTTATGTTGTAGCGACAAATTTGAGACTTTCACTTTTCCAGTTGCAACAACCTAACTAGTTACATCGCCACAACGAAAGTTTGGTCATCAGAATATGTTACAGTTATGTAACAGTTATGTGTTTTGATTAGCTGGGACATCTGGCAGATCAACGGTTCACTAAACCAGAATATAGAGAAGTCATGCACCTAATATGCCCAAGATATTAAATGAGCATATAATCATTCACATACTGAACAGGAGGACAGTCGCTGTTCTGTCGATTTGTCCTACCTTGTCAGATTTTCCTACCGTAGCACAAAATTTCAGCTATATCTATTGGTCCATCCTACCTCATCAAAAATTCCTACTTCGCATCTGTGACTACGTAAAATTATTCAGTGTAATTTTGCTGAAGATGTGTATGACAGGATGATAAACGGTAAAATAATAGGTAGGATGATTTGACTGTGCAAAATACCTCATCAGCTTGTCCTACCAGTGCAAAATAAACAGGTAGGATAATATTACAGTGCGAAATATCTCATCAGATTGTCTTACCAGTGTAAAATAACCAGGTAGGATAATTTGACAGTGCAAAATACCTCAACAGATTATTTTAAACTGGTAGGACAAACAGGTAGGATGATTTGACAGTGCCAAATACCTCAGATTGTCAGATTGTCCTACCAGTTTGTCCTAATATAAAATAATTTATATTTTACACCAAGTAATCAAATAATTTTCACATGGTTCACTAATCAATGATGCATGCCCCATATCTATACTTTTTTCCATGAAAAATGGTAACAAACATGATCACTGATGCTACATGAACATGATGCTTACTTGCTTCGCAATGTGACCGTAAGCAGTTCTCATTAGCTGTCTTGGTATAATACAAACTATCAGAAACAGTCAAAAACTGACCCTACATGAAGAAATCCATGCGCAAGTAGTAAAAAGAATTAGTGTAAACTTGTTTTCTTTGCATTATTTGAGGTCTAAAAACATATTGAGCATATTTTTGTTGTTTTGATCAGAGTTCTTTTTCTGGACATGCTAAGTCATGCTAGCATCATGCTATTTCATGCTAAAACATGCTAATGTCATGCTAAATAATATTAGCATTATGCTAAATCACGATTGCATGATGTTAACATGTAGCATCGTCTTAAAACATGGTAGCATTGTGCTTATTGATTATTTAAACATGCTAGTATTATCATAACTAAAACAACATAAACATAACAAAATACTAAAACATGTTAAAATCATCACCATCCGGTTTGAGAATGTCAGACATAAAATAATTTAAACCATTATACACTTTTCAGGTCGGATTTTTCAAGACAACAAAGTTTTTTACTGTCTAGCGCCAAACTATTTTTAATTTACTATTGTCATTCCAAACACCTTGAATCACGATTAATTACAACAACATATCCAACTGTCCCCCTGTCCTATACCTCAGCCAATAGGAAAGCTTCTGAGCGTACCAAATGGTACAGAACTGAGTAGATACAGAACTAAATCATCTTTATGTTTAGAAATCTGTCTCCAAAACCATAAGAGTATAAAAGTATGAAACAAAAGAGTGCTCTAACATATAAAACCTAGTAATAAAGTAAAACTATTATTCTCTGTCCATTCACTGTAGTCCAACAAGTCTATAATCAATCTTATGTTGTTATGAATACAGCAACCTGCTAAAAAATCTTGACTGTGCCTCATTTATTATATTATTTATACCTTTTTTAGGTCTGATGGCAAAGATGTGAGCAAAACTGTTATAATCTGTATTCAGCAAAGTTATTGGATGCAGATTATCTATAAATCTAGAGTCTATATCTTGTTTAGGTAATAAGCAATTAGCCCTTGTCTTGGGGTTCAATTGCCTTATGAAAGCTTTAAATCCTCCCCAAAAAAATCTGTATTAGAAGCCTATTAGGACTGGGCGACATGTCTAATTTAAGGTTCTTCACAGCAATACCAATTTCCTCTATTTGCAAGTCCTCATCACAAAAAAAACCCCATTAAATATTAAATTAAATTGAACATCAATATGAGAAATCTGTATACATATGCATTTTGCTGACGCTTTTATCCAAAGTGACTTACAGTGCGTACAAATGAAATCATACAGTCCCTAACATAAGTGGTCAGATGGCTTTGCTGGTCAGAGTCACTTGAGGAACTGGTTCTCATCCATGAATACTGTCTACAAGACAGTATTTTCGTTGGGTATAAAGACTTTAACTCTAAGATCACATTTTAAAGCAAAAGAAACAAGCATTAAGTAACATGCCGTTGAACCAATAAATGTTAAATAAAATAAAGAAGATATCTTTAATAAAAACAAGTGCCACAAAATGTCCACCCAAAGCAATACAAGTTGTAATTAGGTTGTAATTAACGAAAACAAAATGGAAAATCAATACAGAATATAAATAAACGACAATAAACTTTGTTGCAACAATTATATCGGAAACATCGAACAATCAAAAAATCAAGAACAATACAAAAACATTAGAACATCATAGACCCAAGACTTTAGACGACTATTAACATTGACAGACACAAGGCAGACTTTTAACATTGACAAAGACTAAAGGACACGGCATGCATACACTACATGGACACAGTAAACATTAACAATAAACGTGAATGACACCAACGAGAGCAAAACCAACGAGGAGCATGAACGACACCAACAAGGTCAAAACCACAGATGGCGAACCAGCACAGGACAGCAGACATGAGGGCATTAAATAGAACAGCAAACAATGACAAACAGGTGCGCGAAATCAAACAAATGAGGAAACAAGGGGGCAGGGTCAAGACGCGAGACCAGAGAGCGCATGGATGAAGCCGAAGCCATGTGCCTCCACATAAAACGGACACCCAGAGCGCAAGACAAGATGAGACGAATCGGAATCTAGCTTCATGCTCTGACATAGAACACAGGGAATGTCAAAAGAAAGAAAGTTTAACAGTGTAAAACTAATAGATGGGTGTGTGTCTAAATTAAAAGAGTCAACTCCCATGTCTCTGTGATGTTCTGGTGCTAATATATGGCTAATTTATGTTGGTTGCTCGGGTACTCAAAATGGTTGCCAGAGCATAGCTGGATAGGTTCCATAGTAATAATTAAAGACTACTTGCCAGTCTGAGTCAAAAGAGGCCACCCTAAGGGGTTGGTCTCTAAGGCTGCGTTTACACTGGCACAAAAAAATCAGATTTTTTACATCTCAAATTCAAATTCAAATTTTATTTGTCACATGCAAGATCATACACAGTACAACATGCAGTGAAATGCTTTGCACGACCGTCTTACAGAAACAAAAGTAGAAAAATTTTAAAGTCTAAAGAAATTAAAGATTTAAAGTAGAGTAAGTAAAATATGTAAATAAGTAAAATAAAATATGTAAGTGTTTAAAGTGTTTAAAGTGTGAAGTGTAAATGTCCATGATGGAGGGAAGAGAGACCCCGATGATCTTCTCAGCTGTCCTCACTACCCGTGGTCTTGTGGTCCGAGACGGTGCAATTCCCAAACCAGGCAGTGATAGCAGCTACAGAGGATGCTCTCGATGGTCCCTTTGTAGACCGTGGTGAGGATGGGGGGTGGAAGATGTGCTTTCCTCAGTCTTCTTAGAAAGTATAAGTGCTCCTGTGCTTTCTTGGTTATGGAGCTGGAGTTGAGCGACCAGGTGAAGTTCTCCGCCAAGTGAACACCAAGAAACTTGGTGCTCTTGATGATCTCCACAGAGGAGCCGTCGATGTGTCATCAGCGAACTTGATGATGTGATTCGAGCTGTGCATTGCTACACAGTCGTGAGTCAGCAGAGTGAACAGCAATGGGCTGAGCACACAACCTTGGGGGGCTCCAGTGCTCAGTGTGGTGGTGTCGGAGGTGCTGTTC
>JAZGTI010007128.1:0-22179 GCA_036877585.1 Botia kubotai | reverse complement strand
TCACAAACTCACCTCATCGATTTACAATGTTTAAACTTTCAATAAGTCATCCGTTTATTTAGATTGTGTTAAACAAGTGTAATTTAATTACAATAGACAACGTTTTTTCCTGAGGTACTTACACTTGAAATGATCAGCGTCTCCACTTTCCGCCATTTTTCGAATATGACGCCTCCTCTCCCGGAGCCTCATGGGATAGGAAAGTGTCTATGGTATGCGTACTACAGAATTCGGGCAGAAGCAGTAGGTCATCCGGGTACTTCTCGCCTACTGAATTTCGAATACTATGAATTCGGACATACTACTCGCCTCGCATACTGTTTTTCGCGTACTATATAGTAGGGAAGTATGCGATTTCGGGCGCAGCAATAGTTTGTAGAATGTCAAAAAGTTGTTGCACTGGAAAACAAATAACTTCAGGCTATCTGATAAACTTTGTTTTGTGTGTGTGTAGTAGCATTCCCTATGTTATGGGGACCAAATGTCCCCACAATTATAGTAATACGATGAAATTTTGTGGGGACATTGTTTGGTCCCCATGAGGAAAGAAAGCTCAATAATTATACAGAATTATGTTTTTTGAAAATGTAAAAATACAGAAAATGTAGTGTGATGGTTAGGTTTAGAGGTAAGGTTAGTCTAGGATGACAGAATATACAGTTTGTACAGTATGAAAACCGTTATGATTCATTTGTGTAAGAAAACTATTTTCATATATAAGCATATTTAATACAATAAAACATATTTCAAACTTTATAAAGCAAAACATCCAGCGCCTGGCGGACCGCCACTTACGAAGAATGCGCTTTATTTGTTGATCTTATTGTGCCCTTATAGTCCACTAATACTGATGTAGGTTATTTTCTGTCAATATTCTATAATGTTAAAAAGACATTTTAAATGTTTTACAGTCTTTTTTGAAATCTTTAAAGCATTTAACAACTACTGTATTTTGATTTATACTAAATGTAAACATTAACTGAAATGCAATTAAACTTCAAACTCTATAATGCCTATATTTACTTTTTCTGCTGTGCTACACTATACAAGATCATAATCTCCCATATGATCTGATAGCTGTGATAGGATAGTAATTTTAGTTTGATAGCAGAGTAGGTTTGATTTGATAGTAATGTCTGTTGTAATGATAGTTATATATACAGTATATATATATATATATATATATATATATATATTACACTGCAACTTAAAGGTGTAGCTTGCTAAAAGCATGTATATTTATTAATATTTTATAATATATAAAATGCAGAGCAGTAAGACCCATGGCATTTCATTAACTCCTCCTGAGTCCTCAGTGGAAGATAGGAAAAAGATTAAGATTATTTTTTGATTAAGACAAAGAATTGTTTTGGAATCACGTGTTTGTAAAATATATAAGATAAAGTAAAGAATATCATATTGTGTCTATGTATATTTATTGCACAGCCCGCAAGAGTTACACTTACCCTGTAACTAAACAGAACAAGGGGGTAACTAGCACCCCACTAATTTACAGCCCGCAACTGTTGTATTTACCCTATAACTACACAGAACAAGGGAGAAACATGTTGGACTTAAACACAGAACAAGGCTATTTGCACAGTAATTACAGAGAAAAATATTGCAGTAGTTTTAATTTAATTGTTTGATGGCCAAATTAAACTCTGCATTTGTTTTCCTATAAAAACATCACAGTATACATCCACTGAAATACAAACATTGTATCATGCTTTTTTTCTGCGAACAGCTGTAAAGAGGTAAGCTTGCTTTAAGCTTCATTGAACCTTGATGGTATATCATGCAAAGTTATTTGGTGATAGTGGTGTTAGGAAGTTGCTGGTGTGTCTGAGATCGACAAATAATCTTCCATAAGGTAAGTAGACTCGTAAATTAAAAATCATAAAAGAAACTTGTTAACTCATTTCACTAGATGTCCAGTTTTGTTGTTCAGTAATCTCCACCATGTATCCTTTAATAATAGAATATGTAAACCATATAAAAAATATGGTTAAAAAATACCTAGGTCTGTAATAAAATAGGCTACCAATATAAAATTATGAAAAGTATATCGTCTTTCTAAATCACTCATAAACATAAGATTGTTGTTTAGGTCATACATATCATACCATGCAATATTAGAATGGGTACCCCTTAGTTTTAAAATACTTACAGTATAAATGATTTATAATATCACAGGTTGTTACCCTTTATTCCCCAAATGTCGCATATTATTCCCCTACACGGAGGTACTGAATAGGTACACTATAATTACAAAAAAGATACGCGGTAACTTTAGTTTACTTACGTGGTTCATTGCAGGTTAATTATCTGGTTTGTTACCCCCTTATGACCCAAACGTGACACGTTGTTACCTTTTACCTACCCGTACGTTCTTTATAGGTTATAGGTACACTATAATTACAGAAAGGTACACCGTAAATTCAATATACTTACGCAGTTCTTTGCGGGTTATAATCTAAAGTGTTACCGAATTATGTTTTGTAAATGAATAATTATTGATAGAGATTTGGATCCATAATTACTCTCTTGCATACTTTTTCTTTTTCTGGACAAAACATCACTCGTCCCATCACTCGTTACTCGTCCCGCACGGTTTGTTGTAGACCCATAAATGAGGGATCAAATCGATGTCAATGTTTTTTGTGACATTATAGCTACATTATAGCATTATATATAAGAGACTTGGGGATGGGCTCATATCGCTCGGCTTAGGAAGCAGCAACAAATGATGACATTTCAACTTCATAGCTATGCCCTAGCAACCAGTTACAGTACCCTAGCACCCACCCCATTGACTTCCATTGAAAAAAATCCCATAGACGTAACATTGGGCAGATCTTTTTGACGTCATAGTCACACCCTGTACAGTATAGAGACAATTATAAACACCCACTGACAGTCCACTGACCACGCACCCACTGACCAAAGTCTACTGACAGCCCGAGTCAAATAAGCCCACCCACATGTCTATAATGTTCTTATACTGAGATATGGCTTATTCATTTTATTACATGGTTGCTAGGGTGCAGTAAATGGTTTCTAGGGTGTAGCTAGACAGTTGGCAGGGTAAAAACAATAGACGGATTGTGTGTGTGTGAATCAAAATAACCAACTCCCATGTCTCTATGATGTTCTGGTGCTGAGATATAGCTAATTCATGCTGGTTGCTGGGGTGCTCTAAATGGTTGCTAGGGCATGGCTGGACAATTTCCATGGTAATAATTAAAGATTACTTGCCAGTCTAAGTCAAAAGAGGCCACCCACTTGTCTCTACGAAGTTCTGATGCCTGTCACCTTTTTAAATAGAAGTCAGAATGGAATTTTTGCATATTTTTTCGTACACCCTAAAAACATTGTACACGATCACTTATAAAAGTCACACCTCTCCTCAATAAGACGGTCGATCTAGCACCTCATTTATGCGTCTATGACAAACCGTGCAGGAAGAAGTATGCAAGAGAGTAATACTTTTTTTCTTCTTATATGATATTATTGGGTCAAAAGCTGCTGCATGAATGTTAATGCTTGCAGCAAAAATACAGGCTGCATACATTCGGAAAGCCCATTTCACACATGCTGTATTTAGTGGTAATGACTGGCAAATTACTGTTAAGAGATCATGTGTAAACTAGGGGTGTAAATCAGACATCTCCTCACAATATGATATACGATATTGGCCAATACCTCAAAAAAGTTCAGCGATACTTTTACGATTCACTTCATTCAGGGATATACTGATCCATAGTTTACACAGCCAGTTACTTTTTATTCTCACAAAACTCATAAATGCAACAAAAATATACAGTATAACATGAATGTTTGAAAATTGCAAATTCAGTATCCCAATTGTGACATTTACTACAAAAATATACTTTAGTTTACATTTTTTAAATAAGCAAAGTCAGCCAAAGTGCTTTCTTCAGTTCCGATATTAAGAACTGATAAACAATCTAACAATCTTAAGATACTATGATTTTACTAATGAAAGTAAAGTTTTGGTATTTGGTGTATGGTCATTGGTCTAGATTTGATTCGCTATTTTAGGTACACACATCTGGCATCCCTGAGCCGTAGTGTAGCTGTGGGACAGGTGGAAGAACACACTTTTAAATCACTGGTTTCAGGACCTTAACTTGAATTTATGTGGACATATAGAATACTATCTAAATACTACATTATTATTACTATATTATTATTATTTCTATATAATAATATTAAATATTAATACTATCATTATTATTATTAATATAAATCGTTAGTTATTTATTTTACTGTTTTACTATGTCAAAAGATTATCAAACATTCATACTACAAGATATGTAATTTTAATGATGATTAATTATACATATTTTCCTTTGTTCTGCTCAACCTCCACAGTGCCTATAACCTTGTCCAGATACATGAGGGAGATAAATGGAAGACCGCTTTTGTGACCTCTACTGGCCACTGTAAGTACCTGGTGATGCCCTATGGTCTGGTTAATGTCCCCTCCGTGTTCTATGACTTTATGCATGAGGTGCTCAGCCAGCATGTTGCAAAGGACCTACAAAGGCTCAGAGATTTCCATCTCTTTCTTAAACAGAAAAGTGCTTGTTCCAGTCAGTACAGTTTTTTGGATACAACATCAGCAGTCAAAGCATAGAGATGAATGAGGGAAAGGTGGCTGCCATTAAGAACTAGTCACAACCTACTTTCACCAAAGAGCTCCAACACTTCCTAGGATTCATCAATAATTCCAGTTCCATCATTCATTCTGTGATCTCTCTCCTCCGTGGTAAGCCCAATTCTCTGTCCCGGACACCACAAGCCACTCAAGCTTTCCAAAAGCTCAAAGAAGCATTTACTAGTGCACATACCCAGACATTCAGCATGGCGGTAGATGCCTTGACCACTGGTGTTGGAGCGGTGCTATCACAGCAGCAGGGTAAGCATCCCAAACTGTATCTGTGTGCCTACTTCTCCCGTAAATTTACCCTGGAGGAATAGAATTATGACATCTGGTATTACTGGCCATAAAACTCTCCCTGGAAGAATGGAGGCATTGGCTAGAGGGTGCACCAGTACATTTTACCATCCTCACCAATCACAAAAAGTATATTTAAACCTGCTAAGTGTCTTAACCCCTGGGAAGCAAGATGTTTTTTTTTGCTCGCTTTAACCCCCTACCTCTTGTCGACCAGGTTCTAAGAATATCGAAGCTGATGTCCTGTCACATTTTCACACTTCCACCGATCCTTCAGGGGATCCAAAAACTGTTCTTCCACCAACCCTATTTGTTAACCCCATTCAATGGGCCAAATACTTTGTTCTTCCTAGCAATGCCTCCAAACCCACACCACCTGGGGTGTCCACCTAATTTTCAATATGACCCAAAAAGTCAACACACCACCCTCATCCATTCTGCTCATTCATGTGTGGGCACTGGTCACCCTGGGCCAATGCTACCCTTTTGCTTCTGAAAGACCGTTGGTGGTGGCTCAACATGGCAAACAACATCAGAAGGTTCATGCCATCTCCTATCTGGCACACTTTTCCCTCTGCCTATTCCCAGTGGCTCCTGGCCACACCTAGAAGTGGACTTTGTCATGGATCTACCTCAGTTCAATGGTAATACCTGTATCCTGGTTATGGTTGATCATTTTTCTTGTCGTTTGCTTCCACTTAAAGGTTTAACTGCTACCATGAAAACGATGGAGTTGATATCCAAGAAATCAAACACTCAAACCAGGGCATCTGGAACCAATACTGGGCAGAGTACACACAAAACTCCCTCTGCCAACCTGCCATTGGCTTGACTCACTTTCTGTGCATGCACTGCTACCATCCACCCCATTCCCATGGTGTGGGGAATCCTCAAACATTCCAGCAGTCAACCATTGGTTCTGGGTTTGGGACACCAAAAGGGTCTGGGACTTTACTTACCATCACCTTTAGAGGGCAGTGTGCAGACAACAAATCTAGGCAGACACACAAATTAAACCCCTACTTATCAACCTGGTTAATGTGTGTGGCTCTCTAATTGTGTTATCCATCTGTGCTGCCCTGCAAGATGTTAAATCCCAGATACATTAGACCCTTTCCTATCATGCATCAGCTCAACACTGTCTCCTACAAACTGCAACTTCAATACAGAATCCATCCCACCTTCCATTTATCTCTACTTAAACCACACCACCCCTTTGTTTCTGTTCTCACACAGCCTGGTCCAAATGAAGAAGCCCCCTCCCTCCACTTATCCTAGAGGATGTAGGATGTAGTAGACTACCAATGATGTAGTGGCTATCTAGAGTATCTTGTTGATTGGGAGGGCTATGGCCCAGAGGAGTGCTCATGGATAACCAGAGGGGACATTTTAGACCCTACACTGTGCACTGACATCCACAACTCCCATCCTGGATGACCAGCTCTGCGAGGCAGTGGTCACTCACCACAACCTCTGAGTTTCATGGCCTTCAGGAGCAGATTTACCAGGCTCTCCCACCAATCAATCACTTCCCAGAACAAGCCCAGCTCACCTGTACACCAATCACAACTCAACAACTCACCTGAATACTAACCAGACACCTTTGTTCAATAATCAAGCCATCCCTTTTAAGCACACATCAAGCACTCACTCATTGTCTTTGCTGCCTGTCTTTGGTCCTTTTGTTATTGAATTACTTTTCTTGGTGTTGCACCCCATCTGCAATAGCATAATGCTCACCACCACTTACCTGAACATCTGCTTGGTGTGTTCCACCATCTCACCTTTACATTCGTCATGATCCACAAGCTCCATCTGTAAGAACAATCCATTTACTCCATTTTACCAGAAAACTGAACTATAAGCATTTTTACCATAACTCACCTGTTTATATCTGTGCTTGTGTTGTAAACTAATTCACTGTTTTATTAATCATCATCTAAGTCTGGTATATCTAGTGTCTCACTACAGTCCACTTTATCTCCCTCACTGGGGGTTTTATAGCGGTATTCTTAAGGCAGTATGTAAATATGCTATGAAACAAGATTTGTTGTTAACGTTAACAAAACAGTGTGAACACCCCTAAAGAGTCTTTCATTTGACAGCATGTTTTACAGTACTTAATTCAGGGTCAAAGATCATCACTTACTAGTTCAAAAACCTCATCGTTTTTTGTTGGCACGATCTCTTAGTGCCCGACATATCAAATATCAGTTTTCCATCAATAATTAACTATAACTCATCAAAATCAACTCTGTTCATATCTAAAACAGTTACAAATTTCAGCTTTAACGTGCCAGAGGAGAACTGGCCATCCTGGTCGAGCCTGGCTTCTCCCAAGGTTTTTTTCTCCATCTATACATCATTGGAGTTTTGGTTCCTTGCCACTGGCGCCCTGTTGGCTTGCTTGCTGGGAGACTGCTAATGTCTAACTTAGCCTAGGGCTTTGTAAATTGTAAACGTCTAATATTTTATTGTATATATTTTATGTATGTATGCTACTTTTTTGCAAATCCCTTATACCCCTGTCCCATAAGATGTTGTCCATTATATGCCATCCCTATGTAAGCTAGAATGCATCTTGCTCAACAATATAGTGGTTTTATCAGTTCAGTCAACCCTTTATTCGTAAACATACTATAAACCTAGTATTCCGAATTAGACTTTTACATCCCACACACATTATTTGCAATAATACCATTAACATGTTCGACATTTGTTCTGTGTTTTTATTATTATTCTTTGTTTCTCTATGTAAAGCTGCTTTGAAGCAATGTAACATTGTAAACAGCGCTATATAAATAAAATAAAATTGAATTGAAAATTTTTTATAGTTAATGAATTAATGAATGTTTGAAATTTTAATTTAATTCAATTTTAATAATTAAATTATTTAAAAAATAATTAATAATTAATTTAATAATTAATTAATTTTGCCTCAATGCTTCAAAGCATCTTTACATATAATACAAAATAAAACAGAAAACAGAGGCTGTATGGGGGAAAATCACTGCCAAAATCCGCAATTCTGTTCCAGCCGGCCAGAGCTTCCCAGCTCTCCAAAACCACAATATGAGCCCATGCAGGTTGACAACACCTGTCTGTCCTCGACCAAACGTCGAAACTTGGCTGACCCTGAGATATATTAGAGTTTATATATAGAGTTTATATTGTGGTAAACAAGGACATGTCATTCGTACATGTCCCATTCGTCCTCCACGACCTGTGGTGAGTGTGGTTACCTCTTTCCCAGTCCATGTAAGTACCTACCATCCAGGACAGAAAATATGGCTCTCCACGCAGGTTATCCAATTAAGACTGCAAGAAGCTGAGTCCCAGATATATTGGGCCCCTTCCCCATCATCCGGAAAATTAACCCCGTCACTTATGAACTTAAGCTTCCCCCGCAATACAGAATTCACCCCACTTTTCATGTCTCACTCTTTAAACCCTTTCACTCACCTGTTTCTCCTATTCCCACAGGGCCTGGTCCCATCGACATCCCCCTCTCATGATGGTGCTGGAAGACGGAACAGTCTACTCAGTCAAGGAGATCCTGAATTCCCGACACCGTGGTGGTAGACTAGAATACCTCTTCGACTGGGAAGGGTATGGACTTAAAGAAAGATCATGGGTTTCAAGAGACGATCCCAATCTTCTAGCAGAGTTCCACGCTTATCCTCAAGCTCCAGCTTCATGAAGCCGAGGCTGCCCACCACGACGTTGGGGTATTCAGCCCTCAGGAGCAGACCGTGGAGAGGGGGTTCTGTCACTGAAACACCAGGCTCTGCTTCCAATCAACATTCACAATCACCAGAATTGTAATCATGCACACCTGATCGTCATCACGTTCAGCATGACCACTATAAGAACACACGCTTCTCACATTGTCACGCTTCTCACTTCATCACATTGTCTGGTCTTTGGACAAGGACTCAAACTTATGCTAAAGACTTGTTATGCTAAAGACCTGTTTCCACACTCCTTGATTCCCTTCATCTCCCTTGTGTGTTCCAGTGATATTGTTTAGTCTACTGACCTGTACTCACCTCCTGAAACCAGCTCCTGGATACTTCTCAGTCATTCCTCAAAAGCCTGCATGGTAAAAGCCCTCTGGTAAAAGAGATTGTTCTAGTCAATATTCTCATCTGTTTATCTAAAGACTTGATACTCATCAATATTCACCTGCTTGCATTACCAATCAGTCTATTGGTCAATAAATCCGCCTGTTTGGTTTAAAACTAATCTTTGTCTTTGAGACTGACTTACTGTTACAAATACATATTTTGTTCATTGTTCAAGTATATTAATTACTAATACCAAGATTTTAGTTGGTTTATGAATTAAGAGTTGACTGATGATAACTACAATACATTTGGACCATTTGAATAAATGAACATGCATTAGAAATACTTGTCATTGCGTGTGAAGGCTTGTACCTCTTTTAGGGGTCTATGGTAATGTGACTGCCTACTAAAACAGTATGTAATTCTGAAAATATGCAACATTTAGCAAATTAACATGACATATGATAGGTATCATATTAAGCAAGTTCCAGCTCACATGAAGAAATTTTTATAGAACAAGGGTATACGGGATTTTCAATAATACCATCAATTATCTGAACATTGCATAATAAAAGAAAATGGGAGACAAATAAATAGCGAAATAAGACTGTAGTTGATCATTATGCTTAAAGCAATAAAACCCTAAGACAAGTTAAATGTCATCAGTCCAGAAAGAAAGCCAATAAGGTGACAATGGCAAAGAACGAAAACTCCAATAATTTATTCCTGAGTTTGCACTAACATGCAATCGTAAATTATCATTGATGCAAATTTGGCATGCTGTCCGGGGAGAGGGCTCTGAGCTCGGAATGTGGCCCGAACCCAGAGTATTCCCACAAAGAAGCAGAATAATTACCGAACAGCTGCAGCAAGAAAACCCCCCCAAAAAGTAAAGTAAAGACAAGCGGCACGAAGGCATTCGTATATAACAATACTGGACCAGAAGGGCTCTCGCAGCGTCCGGCGGGAGCTCGAAAAGCTCACGCCGCCGGAAGGGTGAGCCCCATCAGCGGTTGGGTACTGACAACTTTACAAAGGCAAAGTATTAGCGATTAAGAAATCAGCAAATTACGAAATTGGTTGATTCTTACTCTGGACTCGAAGGGTATTAAACGATACATGTAAAATATGCAACGAAAATGAAAAGCGGCGTAGAATGAAACAATGAAATAAAACCCTTGCGTGCGCGTAACGGGCAGGAGATGGGATAAGCATGAAGCGAAGCTCGACCAGAAGGCTCTCGCAACGTCTGGTGGGAGCTCAGAAAGCTCACGTGCCGGACATGTACTGACAACATAACGAAGGCAAAATATTAGCAATTAAGAAAACAGCAAATAACAAAATTTGTTGATTCCTACTCCGGACTCGAAGGGTATTAAACGAAAATATTACACGAAATTGAAATCTGGAATTAAATTTAAAAGCGTCTGGCTCGCAAGAATGGACAGGAAGTAAAATAAGGTGAAACAAAGCGCTCAACCGGAAGGGTTCTCACAACATCCAACGGGAGCTTAATGCTTGCAGCATTGGACAAGTAAACTCTGCCGGCAGTTGAACGACAGCGTTGTCGTGGACGGGCTTTCGAAACGGGCTTCTCCGTTTGATGGGGGGGCCCTCGCAGCATAATATTGGTTTAAAAACTGTCGGGTCTAATTTTGTGACAAATGTCAGGCACTGAGGAATGTCACAAACAGAGATGGTGGAAGCATAATGTTACTAATTGCAGCTATAACATTACACTGCTGTGACTAGGCAGTCGTGGACGGGCTTTCGAAACGGGCTTTCGAAAAACGAAACGGGTTTCTCCATTCGATGGGGGAGCCCTCGCAGCATCCGACGAGAGCTATGACGGAGATGCTCATGGCATCGGACGGGTAGTCCCGCGCCTGCAATCGAAGGGGTGGGGCCCACAGCATTAGGACAATTTCTGAACGGAGTGCCCGCACACCGACGCGAACGTGACCGTCCGATGATGCCTAGCAAGACAGGGTCACTGCTATTCAAGCAGGGAAGGCTCAGCCGGTGCTTAAAGAGAGAAGGACGAAGCTCTGCCCATGAACGGGGGCCGGCAGTAACAAGTAAAGAAGCTAAGATGTGAGTTAAATTTTGTTTTTTTATGAACGAAAACAGTGTGATTGGTGAGATGAAAATAGAGGGTATAATTTAGATAAACGGTTGATAAAGGTGGAGGAGCACAGGTGACGTTTTTATAAAATTATCTAAAGGCGAGCTTTTCGGATGTGGAAGTGGCTGGATCTAATGTAAGTTTTAAACGCTTCGGATGACCAGCAGCCTTAAGCTTGAAATTTTGCGAAAGAAAGCTTGATTTTGTGAAAGACCATTTTGAGCGGCTGTGGTTGGTACGAATGGCTAGAAAATTGATCTGCTGGGATACCGGACTGAATTAGTGAGTAACTAATTTTAAGTTTTTGAAACCAGAACCTTATTGTTACGGTGGTGCTGATGGGACTCAGGACTAAATGAATGAGATTTAATAAAATAACTAACAAGAATAAACACAAACACCAACCGTAAAACAAAAGAACGACAACATGTGCAACAGCAGTGCTAAGTTAATAATTACAAAAGACTAACCGGACAATGAACAAATAAAGCTAACCAGGGCAAACGAATCCAAAAGGGGAAATCCAAAGCGTAATCCGAACAATAGCGAGAATCAAAAACCAGGCGAGACACGAATGAATAACAAGATAGCAAACCACGAACGGCAAACTTCTCCTAAACAATAACCCACAAACTGACTGACAAAATGAGGAACTTAAATACACATACTAATCATACAAACACAGGTGCAAGTGATTAACAGAAACAGGAAGTGACATAAAGACCAGTGACATCATAGACATGTGACAACAACTAAACGTCATAATAAGAGTCCTCGTGCTCCACGCTGTAGCGGGAGCCCGGCTTTGTAACACTTATAGCGGGGTGATTAGAGTCATTGATGGAAAGTGGATTGTTTAGAGACTGGATTAGGGAACATCTCTACTGCAGATGATTTAAGAGAGAGAGATACGGTTGAATGGGAGACGGTAAGTTGAAAATATAAAAGAAACGGACTTTCTTGCTTGGTCTGTTTTACTTTGTTTAATAAAGAAAGTGATTGTTTCGTTGTCTAAAACCTGTAAGTCGGCAATTGTACGAAGGATATTCAGGTTTACGGGAGAAAAGATAGTTAGTTCGGAGCACCGGAGAAAACCAAAGAAGGCTAAGATGAACATTGCAGTGTTAACGAGTGATAGCTAAAACGTAGGGTGCGTGCAGCTTTTATGTTACTAGTAATAGGCTGGATAGCTGGTTTCTTTGAAAGCCTTTGAGGAGGGATGTTTGAAAATTGTTAATAGCTGGGGACGGTTCGCCGAAAATTAATTTATGGAAAGAACTGTAGGCCGCTTAAGTAGCCTTTAATGGAACCGACTTGAATGCTTTTAACGCTGTGAAGATAAGATACGAAAGAGGTGATAGATAGGAGAAAAATCTGGAAACTGTAGGTTATACACAAGGTGAAATTTTATCTGCAAGCTCGAACGCTTGAACGGAAGACGCGAGGGAAAGGAGATGCGAGATGAACGGGCGGCCCTGGGGAATTAAGTGCATGGCGAAATTTAAATGATCGAGAATGGAGAGGAGTTCGCGCTTAGAACAAGATTGGTTAACTAGGAGATCGGACACGACCAGGATAATTTTGTTGATTTTTACGCCAATGGACGTAAACAAATGCCTTAACTTTTGACTGATGGACATTAATTTAAAAGCTGCCGTTATGTCTGCTTTTACTAGCCATGCACCGTGGCCAACATTTTTAATCTTTGTTATTGCTTGGTGGATATCATGATAATGCAGAGAGAATTCTTCAAGAAGAAAAAGACCATTAATGCTAGGGTATGGAGAGTTATGAGGGACCGAGAGATTTTTCCCCGAAAATTTCTTAGTAGCCACACCGATGGGGCTCATACGGAAACGTTCAAAAGTGCTGATCAAAAAACCAGACAATAGATCTTTTTTTTGTTTGTTTTTTTAATTAGTTTATCCACTATTTATGCTCTGCTAGAGCAGATTGGAGATTATGGCAGATAATATTTAGAGTGGGGAGAGATTCAAAACCGGGATTAAAGCCTGTAGCGAGGAGTCAGAGACGTTCGGATCCATTTGCAATTATTTAATAAAGGATAAAGACAAACTCACAAACGTTAGCAGGCAATAGTCAGGGGCAGGCAGCATATAATCAAAAACATTAAACAGGCAAAGTTCGAGGCAGGCAGAGTTCATTCACAAAAACGGTAAACAGGCAAAATCCAAAAGGGCAGGCAGCAATAATCAAAATCCAATAAACAGGCACGGTCAAACACAACAAGGCAATAAATCACAAGGGAGTAAACACTCAGAATTGTCACCGGGGCAAACAAGACTTCGCAAAGAGTTCATGAATCAGTCCAGCTTAAATACACAAAGAGTAATGGTTAACAGGTGGTACTTCCGGGTTAATCAGAGAGAGAGAGTGTTCATGGGAAATGTAGTTCTGACCGGGATGATTAATATTCAGGAGACAGCTCTCGTTGCGCATGTGCTGGAGAGGAGGCTGGAGCCTCCACCGTAACAAAGCCGTGTTTTAGACCAGACAAAATAAAGTTGGAGTCAGGGTGATGAGACAATTCGAAAGCCAGGCAAGAAAAAATGTAGATTTATGATGAAAAAGATGAAAGGAAGAACGCGTTTGAGGAGGATTAATAAGAGAAAGAGGGGCTGAGACTGCGGCCGTTCGGGAGGCAGGCTCACGTTGGAAATGGCTCTTGAGAGGGAAGGAGGAAGACGCAAAAGAGAAGAGGAGGGAGTGGAAGGAGGAAAAGGTGGCGTCGGGGCGTGAGCCGCTGGCGGAGGCGTCCTCACGCTAGGGAATGCATCTGGAGTTGGGAGTCTGCTGCTGTGGCGGCGGGGCGCTGGAAGAGGTAGCCGAGAGGCAGCATGAGAGGCAGCCGAGGAAGCTGCAGGGTGCGAGGCCGGGGTTCGGCGGGCCTTGTTTGGATGAGACCGAGGCAGGAGGAGAGTAACCTGTAGATGGCAGAAAAAGTACATGTTATAAAGCTGTGTTTTATTTAGTCTATGTGAGAACTGTATATATGCCTTCATAGTCCAATTTTATTTTATTTTTTTTATTCCAGAAGTGGTTTGATGAGACAGAGTGAGTCTCGGAAGAGGGGGAGAGGGTAGATCTCGGCGTCTTGGCATGCGAAGAGTGGAGGGAGTGGTTCTATGGAGATTGTGCAGGGTCGGCATGGATTCGGTGGAGAGGGATCGCTCCTCGGTTTAAGAGATTGGGGTGGAAGAGTGTCGGCGGAAAGAAAGGTCTCCTCGTCGGATGGAAAAAGCTTGATTTAGGATATGGCGAACAAGTGGGCGGGGCAAAATGCTGCAAGACTGTCATGTGGCGGAGGTGAGGGACGGCTATATATAGGCGTCCCTGCGCGATGATTGGTTGTATTACATGACTGTGCTCCTCCCGAACTTAGTTACTAAAACTTCACTAAATGGGGATAAAACCTTAAAAGAAACCAGGCTCAGCTGGGAGGGCAAGTTCTCCTCTGGCACGTTAAAGTTGAAATACGTAACTTTCTTGGATAAAAATGGGGATCTGATAACACATTTATAATATTGGTTTAAAAACTGTCGGGTCTAATTTTGTGACAAATGTCAGGCACTGAGGAATGTCACTAACAGAGTTGGTGGAAGCATAATGTTACTAATTGCAGCTATAACATTACACTGCTGTGACTAGGCAGGGAACTAAAATGTTGCATCTAACTGAGCTGGAGGTACGTAATTAGATAACAGTAAGTTTAAAAAAGAAGTCCATCATATTCACACTGATTTAGGGTGATCCAGGTCATGAATGTAATTTTCATGAGACAGAAAAAGACAGAAAGCACATACTACATTAAAACAACACAGATTGCTGTATGTTGTCTTTTAATGCCTCACACGCACAATCCGGCGGGAAATTCACACAGACGAGTTTTGTGAGGAAAAAGTCTGATACAAATACTTCATAAGAAGCAAAACAGGTAAATTTGTGTCTGTGTATGTCTTCTGTAATGTTTCTGTGAGAACCAAGACCATTTAATTAATAATAATAATATATTTTGAGAGCTTTATAATTGTACCGGCAAATGAGCGCAACTATGACGTGCAATCTTCACAGCTTAAGCGACAACTAATGTAAGGGGAAATACATTGATTAAGCATTTTAAAGTTGTTAAAACAGTTATCTTGTGTAACAGTAGCAAACGTTGCAATACAGTAATCTCTGGTTGTACAATGTTATGCGGCGGCGGTTTTAGGCATGGGCGAAAGGGGCAGCCGCCCGGGGCGGCATTTTTTCATGACACGTGGGGGGGCGGCACACGAACTTGGAGGAAAACAAATCATCTGTGCCGCTAAGCGGTTTTCCATAGAAATAGATTTTAATAGATTTTGTTATGGGGGGGGTGTTAGTTGTCGGGGGGCGCCGGGAGGGAGTCTCGCCCGGGGAGCAATTCAATGTAAAACCACCACTGTACGCAGGGGGCTTTGTTAACAGTAGGTGGATCAGTGTACATTTTTCCAGTCAGTGCCATGACGGTGGCATCCGTCTTTCCAGCCAGTGTCCCGGCAGCGGAGGAGTCCGCAGGCCAAGTCTCTGCCCCGGCGACAGCGCTCGCCATACTCGAGTCTGCTCCGGTGACGCCGCTCGCCATGCTCTAGTCTGCACCCTGGCGTCTCAAATCTGCACCCTGGTGTCTCAAGTCCGCACCCTGGCATCTCCAGTCCGCACCCTGGCGTCTCAAGTCCGCACCCTGGCGCAGGGGCGCCGCTCGCAATTTTGGGGCCTATGACAAAATATGAGGTTGGGCCCCCCTAGTAGTGTTATTACTAATAAAGCAGATCTCTGGGGGCCCCTAAAGGGCGTGGGCCCTTAGAATTGTCCTAACTTTACCCCCCTTAGCGGCGCCCCTGCCCTGGTGCCTCAAGCTCAAGTCCGCACCCTGGCGCCTCAAGCTCAAGTCCACACCCTGGCGCCTCAAGCTCAAGTCTGCACCCCATTGGTGCCTCAAGCTCAAGTCCGCACCCCATTGGTGCCTCAAGCGTGAGCCCGGTTCCCGTTGGCGGCTCAAGCGCGAGCCCGGTTCCCGTTGGCGCCACAAGCGCGAGCCCGGTTCCCGTTGGCGCCTCAAGTCTGGTTCCCGTCGGCTCAAGTCTGGTTCCCGTCGGATCAAGTCTGGTTCCCGTCGGCTCAAGCCTGGTTCCTGTTGGCTCAAGCCTGGTTCCTGTCGGCTCAAGCCTGGTTCCTGTCGGCTCAAGCCTGGTTTCTGTCAGCTCAAGCCCAACTCTGGTTCCTGTCGGCTCAAGTCCAAGTCTGGTTCCTGTCGGCTCAAGTACGCCCTGGCTCCTGAGATCTGGTCCGCCCTGGCTCCTGAGATCTGCTCTGACCTGGCTCCTGAGATCTGCTCCGCCCTGGCTCCGCAAGTCTTCTTCGCAAGTCTGCTCCGCCCTGGCTCCGCAAGTACGGCGTGAGGACACGCCTTCCGGGAGGGGGGCTTATGTTACATAGTCGAGCTCCCACGATGAGCGAGGAGCTCAGAACTTTTATTATGATGTTTGGTTTTGTCGCACGTTAATGATGTCACTGTTGTTTTATTTCACTTCCTGGTTTGTGTTATTGGCTTCACCTGTGTTTGTTTGATTTGTGTGTGTATTTAAGTTTCTGGTTTCTGCTGTTTGGTTATGGGTTATTGTTTAGGAGTATTTGGAGTTTTTGTGACGTTCGAGGTTTACATTGTTTATAGTCTATCGTGTTTCGCCTGGTTTTGATTAACGCTCGCTTATTGGATTACTCAGTTTGCCCTTTGGATACTATCGCCTGGTTTTTTGTGATTTGTATGTTCTTTGTCGTCCTGGTTTGTCTCTTCTTCACTCACTGCTGCTGCACATGTTGTCACCTTATCATTTCTACGGTTAGTGTTTGTGTTTTGTTAATTCATTAAATATTACTTCTATTTTAGTTCTGGTTTCACGTCTTTACTTTACACAAACACAACCGTCAGTTCCACCGTTACACCCAGCACCCGGGTCAAACCAACCCAGCCTATATTCTGTCCAATAGTGACCCAGTGGGGGGTTAAGGTTGGGTTGTTTTTTAACCCAGCAGTTTTTAGAGTGTGGACACTGGGAAGACTGTTCCAGAGTTTGGGCGCCAAGTATGAAAAGGATCTGCCACCCGCGCTTGATTTTAAAACTTTATCAACTGGCCGGAATTTTCAGAACGCAGTGAACTTAAAGGACTGTAATAAGAGAGGTGCTCGCTCATGTACCTAGGAGCTAAACCATTCAGGCCTTGTAGGTAATCAGCAGAAGTTTGAAGTTTATACGATGCTTTGAACGAATCAGCTGGAGTTTTTGTACTAAACCTACAGGACAGCCACCCAGTAAGGCATTACAATAGTCAATTCTTGATGTCACGAATGCATTAATTAACTTTCGATGTTTGACACAGAGAGCATGTAAGTTTTGTTATTTTTACAATTAAAAAATGCAGTTTTACAAATATTGGAAATGTGGTAAGAATTCACATTTTCAATATTTCCATAATAGCATACAGTTAGTTTGATCCTATAGTATAGTCCTTCCTCCCAAATATACTGAAGCCTTAAAAGCCATCAGGAGTTAATTGGACACCACGCTGTTGGTCATATGGAAGTATAACAGGGGTTTTCAATCCTGGTCCTGGGGACTCACTGCATGTGTTTAACATCTGAGTCACATCATCAGTTTGTACGAAACTGCAGACACAATATGTACAGTGCTGTGTATCCAGGTTTCTCAGCTGTTCTGGCACATTAACCAATGCTCAATAAAGCACCTCTTGATTTTATTGTGTACTCTGAGCTTCCACCATCAGGACATCGTGAAACAGAATAACTGAGCACATATGGTACAGGAAGCAGGTTGCTTATCTTTGTATTGAAATGACAAAGTGTTTATGAGAGGTGCAAAGGGCACTGTGAGTACAGTGGAGATAAAAAACAGGAAGTTCTTTGAGAACATTGAGGTTGGAATTGAGGCCACATGGACCACACGTACCTGCTATTTTTCTGACAATATAGAATAACAAATGGACTTCAACACATATTTTTATTCATTTAAACTATATAGTTAATATGTTCAATGTTAGCAGTTCCTGCTCTCTTAAATGGAATAGCAGTTCCATTTAGTTTCATGTTCTGTGTAATTGCTGAAGACAGTGAGACTGTAAGAACAAAATCACAACACTCCAGTAAACAATAGATACACAGATTTATTTTTTCTAATAAGATTATTACAAATCTAACATTTAGCATTTGCTCTAATGATTTTAATAAACAAGCCACTACGAACATTGATAAGCACATTCATGCCTTTAAAATGGCAGCAGACTGAAATAGTATGTTGATTACAAATTAAATTGCTGGCTGCTGTGGAACAGATAATTCAGACAGGTTATCTTATCTTTTATTGTATGAACAGTTGTGGACTGTGTAAGGTCTCATCACAAACACCAGACTGCCTGAATCTGTTGGACTTGTTCAGGTGAAACTCCCAATGGCCTATCTTTGGAAAATTATTCTCCTCAACAGTTTTATTGTCACTGGGAAAACCAAGTTATTGACAGGTATGTTCTAAGATGCTTTGAAAATGTGGCATGTTTAACTGCAAAATATAAAACATAAAAAAGAATAAATTTTATATATAGCAATACCTATCACGGTTTGTAAAAAAATCTATTTTCATGGCATAATTTTGGTCTTTCTCTGTGACATATTTTTATCATAAAAAATAAATACAAATTCTTCCATTATTTACTCAAGTCATTCCAAACCTGTGACATTTTACTTCTGAGTAACAATTCTGATGGAAAGGTTTCATTTTGGGGTGAAATATCCCTTTAATAAACTAGTACTACTACTATATTAAATAATCTACTGCATGAAATAATCATTAAGTAGAAAAATGAAAAGGTCTTTAGTCAACACACAAAATTTAAACCAAAATTAGAAAAAAATGTTGTCCAAATGTTAATATGTTTTTTCTGTTTTGTTTGTTGTTTCGCTTGTTTTCCTTATATGATCATTATCAGTTCTTTTTTTAGGTAAATAAGTCTCTCCTGTTTCTGTAGTTACCAATTACAGGGTCACCTATGTCTTGTTTAAGTTACTCTTTACGTTGTGTGTGTGTATATATATATATATATATATATTCTCGCTGTTTAGTTCACTCTGTTATCAGTTCTTGTTTTGGTTTGGTGTGTTTGTTTATTTTTTGTCCTTGATTTTAGTATTTTAGTAAAATCAAATATTTAGTGATGGTGCAGTAAAGCTTTTTTAAACCAGTGAGGCTTTCAGCACGATTGTATCGAAAAAAGATTATTTACTGGAAGCGTTGTAAATTAGAGGCCCGACGAGGGCCTCTGCTGGTGAAAGTAAATGAGAGCGCAGAAGTGTTGCAAATGTTTCACAACTGACCAACGCATTAATGGCAAAGCAAAAGTGGATAGATAATAGATCGATTTATAAATTAGTAAAACAATATATTAATTACATGACAAAAATCCGTGCCTATGTGTACACCTAGTAACTCAAAACAAACCCTTTTCCTGTTTGTAAACAAATAAAACTCATAAATAGAGGAAATAAATAAATGCAGGTGCACATACACACACACACACACACACACAGAGTTTACATAAATTGTCAATGACATTTTTAACCACTTGAAAATTAACAATAAAAGAAAAAGTAGGCTTACCCTGGCTCTTGTCTACGATTTGGACAGCGGATCTGGTTTCTGTCATGCTTTGCACGAAAATGCCTCAACGTTGTTAAAATATTATTATTATAAGCTAGCTGTTGGGAGTGTTGTGGAAAACTCCTCTCTCAAAAACTCAGCCAAGGTTTCCAGGTGCCAAAAAGTGAAGGTTGTTACGTAGGAGGCTCCCGCTCCGCCTCCTCTGCTCCACCAGAGGGAACCCTCTCCTGGGGATTAGCACCAGTTCGGACTACATTTCCCATGTAAAGTTCAGTGAAGGAACTCCAATGGTTTGCCAACTTTTATCGTCACTGTATCCAGGGTTTCAGTTCAGTCGCTGCACCGTTAACCTCTCTCATTAAACGACACTCAGGTAAGTTAGCC
Source organism: Botia kubotai (assembly GCA_036877585.1). NCBI lineage: Eukaryota > Metazoa > Chordata > Actinopteri > Cypriniformes > Botiidae > Botia > Botia kubotai. The sequence continues at coordinate 1,908 of JAZGTI010007128.1, read as the reverse complement.
TGGAATGAAGAAGCAACCAGGGCATTTGCCGATCTAAAGACCCGATTTACCTCCATCCCTATTTTACGTCATCCTAACCCCGAGCTACCCATCAAGGAGGAAGTCGATGCTTCTAGTTATGGTGTGAATGCCGTGTTGTCCTAACGACATGACACACCTTCCAAAATGTACCCGTGCGTAAGCGTAAGCGCTCATCTGCAGAATGCAATTATGATGTGGGTAACCGTGAGCTACTAGCCATGAAGCTGGCATTAGAGGAATGGCATCATTGGCTAGAGGGGGCTGTTTATTCTTTCACCATTATCGCAGATCACAAAAACTTAGAATATCTCTGTACCGCTAAGCACCTTAATCCCCGTCAGGCCTGATGGTCTCTGTTTTTTACTCGTTTCAAAATCGAAAAATGTTAAAGCTGATGCATTGTCTAGACAATCAGAGGTTTCACATGATACCTCACCCCCCGAGAATATCATCCCCGAGAGAATCCTAGTCGCTTCAGTCCAATGGGACTTACAAACTGAAATTTGTAACGCTAACAAGCTCCAACCCCCAAACCCCACCCCCCAAATGTCCCGAAAATCTGATATTTGTTCCCGAGCCGCTCATAAAGCGTGTACTCTCAGGTTCATGAAAACCCAAGTTCGGGCCACCCAGGCATCAACGCCACAGTCCAACTACTCAGGAATCGAAACTGGTGGCCCACCATGACTTCCGATATTATAACTCACATTCAGAACTGCAATACTTGCCAAATCTTTAAAAAAAGACAAGCAACTACTCGCAGGATTATTACAGCCCTTGCCCACACCTCACCGTTCCTGGTCCCATACCTCGATTTCATCATGGATCTCCCTAATTCCCAGGGCAACACCACTATTCTCACGATCATAGACCAGTTTTCTAAGGCATGCCATTTAATACCTCTACCCAAGCCCCCTACCTCCCTAATAACAGCTGAGTTACTATGCAACTACATCTTCTGGTTTTAGGGGTCGGACACAACGATGACATTGTGTCCGACCGTGGACCTCAGTTCACTTCAGTGGTGTGGGCATCCATTTTTAAGAGTTTGGCGTGAACGTCAGTCTGACCTCCAGGTATCACCCACAATCTAACGGCCAAACTGAAAGACTTAACCAAGAGATCATTCGATTTCTCAGATCTTACTGTAACCAAATACAAACTGATTGGGGCAGGTATCTCATGTAATGACATGTAATGCAGCAAGGAGGTATGGGACAGAGCACACACCCACCTACTACATGCAGTCAGACCCCAAACGCAGCAGGCATCACGGACGTCCCGGCCATAACTTCACTCCCGGAAAATGGGTGTGGCTCTCCACCAAGGACCTTCACCTTCAGCTACGATGCAGGAAGCTCAGACCTAGGTACGTCGGTCCTTTAAAAATTCGAAGATTAATTACACCTGTTTCTGCTAGACTAGATTTATCAACTAATTATCACATTTCTCCCACATTTCATGTGTCGTTGCTCAAGCCCACTGGTGCCGTGGTTGGAGAGTCGGAGGGGGGTCTCCAGGGACAGGCCCCTTCCATAATGGTAGACGGCGAGAAGGCCTATCGGGTAAATTAACTACTTGATTCCAGGTGCCTGGATGGCAGGATCCAGTACCTCATAGACTGGGAGGGGTACGGCCCGGAGGAGCGTTCCTGGGTGAATGCAGGTGATATCCTGGACCCAACCCTCACAGAGGAATTTCCTCCTTGCATCAGGAGCCGCTCGTGAGGGGTGGGTGGTGCTCTATGCCAGGGTAGGGCATACGGGCAGGCAGCTTCAGGCTCCTGGACAGAATCTCGGCCCCTGTGGCACATCAATTGCCTCGAGTTGATGGCAGTGCTCTTGGCTCTGCGCCGGTTTCTTCCGTTGCTGCAGGGCAGGCACGTGT
>JAZGTI010007127.1:0-22179 GCA_036877585.1 Botia kubotai | reverse complement strand
TTTTATTTTTAGGTGAACTGTCCCTTTAAGAGAAGCCCCCGCAAACACACTCACAGTGTCGGATAGGACCTCGCTGTTAGAAGGTAGTATGTGCTCGGTTCGGACGAAAGGCAGCAGCGGAGAGAGAATCTCTTTGAGCTCCTCTGGGTCCAGATCTCTCCTCTTCACACCACGTTTATTGACGCTGTGCGCAGTGCCAGACAGCAGGTTGGGCTCTGCGGAAAACGTAACACACACATACAGTCACACAAACAGGCATATACCTACTCTTACACACACAAAGGCATTCAGTTCTCCGAGGAAAGGCGCCTAACTTTCTAAACCCACACTATAGATCAGACAAAGGTGGGTGGGGGAGTGTGAGCTTCCAGAGGATTAGTGGTATCAATATGCAGCTCTTCTGACTGCTGTCTCGCCCTTGAGTGAGGAATTTAAGCTCGCCAGCTCCAGGGATGCTGCAATGAAACCGATCCTGAGATCTCAACCTCAGACAACAAATCAGGATCGAACATAAACCGACACATCCACTGTACATGAACTAAAAGATTGTCAATGCCAAAGAAATTGTGATGGTGCTTTGTTATGTCTTTTAACAACAAGGTTCTGTGGGAAAACCAATCAGAGATCGTGTTTGTGGTTTGGCAACAGCTGTAAGCAGTCAAGACAGTGTTGCTCTGTGGTATATTTGATTCTGCTGGGCCGGCTCTGAGCCGCCAGCCATATGCTACAGTTCTGTGTTGCAGAACACTTGGCCTGATTTTTCTGGCTGAGCCAGTCAGAGTCATTACTACACATTAGGAGGATTGGGAAATAAATCATTAGACTGGCATGATTTACACCAATATCTACAGCAAGAGGAAGAAACACGGACAAAGTCAGGGCTACAGAAAGCTGGGCCCAGGAAAGTGTGTGTGTGTGTGTGTGTGTGATGAGAATTCACATATTTACATAAAAAAAATGTAGAATGAAAATTTGATGCACTGATTTTATAATGATCGTTTATAATGACTATAATAATACCAATATTATTAAAATTGCTATAATAACACAAATAAGACCCAATACAAAGGCTGTTTCAGATTACAAGCTCTCATGGACAGCAACGGACCCATGAGACGGAACAAAAAATGTACACAATTAAAATGAAGAAAGTTCACACTACAGAGTTTGGCTTTCTGCATCATTATTTAGAACTGCCTTCACTCATCTGTAAATCATTGTTTTCTCAATTACTCTAGCATGCATATTCTTAAAAATTTGAAGAATCCGCAGGGAAACGGACTGGAATGCAACTGAATTACCTGTTCAAAACAGGTTATATGCCAAGTTGTTACTTGTAAGACTTTTTGATTTATAGATCCAATCAAATCAAAATTGGAGAATTTTGGGTTTTAGTACACGTGTTAGCTTTGATGTCACCAATACACTAGTACTAAACATTGACTCAAATCACTTTTAAAGACAGTTAAAATTTACAGTCTCATTTTTTTTCTTTCAAGAATACAAACCAAAAATACTGATGACTCATACTGCACTCACTCATGTTATCCAATGAAATGCTCCCTAGAATGAGCATGTCCCTCCCACTTATACCATCTGCTTCTAGCAATAACAAGGAGCAAACCATGTGGTACCAAAGACCCTTTAAGGAAGTGTCTGCACTAGGCACCATCTTTGCAATGCCTCTGGGCAGCTTTGAGGGAAGACTGATCTCTCTAAAATTGCTAACTAAGGTCATAATAAAACACTATATTTCAAACAAACTGTTAAACCCTACATGAACTATATCAAAGTCTTCTTGTTAGGCTCAAATTGCGTTATAAAAACAAGTTTTCCAGATCGCTTCAGCTACCGCGCACACACAAAGTCCCTCTCAATATTCTGTGGAGAGCGTTGCAGTTCTCCACATTCATAGCAATAGAACTGTGGCATCTTGTTAATTCTATGATGTTTGGTGCTACCTCTATCCGCCATCCTCTTGATGAGCTGGTGTTCGCCCCACTTGACCAAATACTTGAGGATGTCCTGCTCACTGGCCTGTGTACAGAGAACAGTTAGAGTACTAGTTAATTTTTACTGAACGCAGCGAGCATTGCCAAGCTGAACACAGGTGTTAAGACATTGCATTTAATATAGGATTTTAACAGAACTATCCATGCATAGCACATTTTCAAAGACAAAACAGCATGTACGAAACTGAATTATTTTATGGCAGAAGGTTCTGCAGGTGCCTTGTAAAACCCGAGCAAAATGATTTTGCTAATATATTTCATCTCTTATTTGGAATATTACTCAGGCAAAATCTCATTTAATTTAAAAGTCAGGAGCCGACCGGGCCCGGTTTAAAGGACATAGATTAACCCTTAACGTGACCTTAACTAGATAGTTTAATATGCAGCCGTTGTGGTCTATTTTGTGTCTGCTCTGAGTTGCAGATGGTTTTACAGCTAGTTCACACTACCCCAGCAAACCCTAACTTCTTTGGTTGTGGGGTTTTGCTGAATAAGTTTGTTAACCCTGTTGATGGTTTTGAGGATGCATTTCAATGGTTCTGTTCCAAAACCTAGTGAGCTGCCACCCTGCCTACTGCTCACTAATATGGTATCCTAACAGATGTGTGACAATTCGATATCTCAAATTCTTCGATGCACATAATTGGCATTCTGCGCAGGAGCTTTGGATCAACATTTGCTTGCTTGCAAATGTGCATTTTCATCAAGGATACATGCAATGCTGCCTTAAAATGTTGGGGAACAATGTTTGCTTTGTTCAAATTGGAAATTCCCCAACGTAAGACTGTTTCAAATATTTATTTTGTTGGTGTTTGGGTGTGAATTTGCCTTAATGGTAATAACTTTAACACTACAACTTGTAATCGCTCCAAAAAGTGAGAACAAGACATTGGCCTTTCCAAAGAACTGTCAATATTTCTCAGTATTCAGTTCTTATTAGTCTCCTCACATAGTCAGGCTGGAGGTGTTAAATCAATCAGTTTATCCCTCTTTTTTGAGGGAGAGTACATCAGTCAAACCAACACCAGCCTGTTCATGCTTTTGTTTACAAATTCTCAGTCACCAGAGGCATTAGACTATTTCAACAAGTGTGACCTCAAGTAGTTAGTAAGAGTCATAAATGTTCAAGCCCATGGGAGTGTCCAGGCGCTAGCAGACTTCTGCGCACCAGGCCAAACTCCAGATGGGGTATCAGTTCTCACTATCATCTCATAGAGGAGAGTTAGTGAGGGTCATCTGATACAGTTGACTCATTTATCCAAAAACAAAACCAGGTGACCTTTAAGAGGGGAGCCCTGATGAACAGAGATTGATCAACACACTGATACTGACACTCTGTTGCCTGAAATAGAAGAGACTGATGGCCTGCAATGATTAACGGATTGAAATAAACCCAAATTTCCCAATAATGCAATATGAGCTGGTTACCTTGAATAACCCCAACTTGTCTTAATGGTATATGATCAAATGCAACAGATCTCACAGTGAAGTTGTTTGAAACACTGAGCCATCAAAACACCACTAAATAAAATTACACAGTGAGTGATATCAGCTGATTATAAAAACCTAACAAAACAGGAATACCACATTTACATGAGATTTTATAATGCTCTGGTACTCTGGTATTTGGTGTACAGTCAATCACCTGCTGATAATCTGACTGAATGGCTGTCAGCAGGTGCTCCTTGGTCAGCTCATACAGGACGTCAGAGGTCATGACCTGGCTGAAGTCCTCACACAGGAAGTTAATGGCCTGCCGATGAACCCACTTGGAACCGTAGGGCTGCGAGCTCCACTTTAAAATGGCCACCAGCGAGTCCAGTGAGATGCTCTCTGCCACGATGTCTTCACAGCCTGACAGAAATAAACAATGACATCAGATTTTATTTTGGCATAAACAGTGGTTCAAATTTCACTTCAGCATGCAAATCTTTGTCCAACTCTGGCAATTAAGATTTTCAAAACAAAAAATGTGGGTGGTCAAGAGTTCTTGGAACGGAGCACCACTCCACCTGTCCTCTGTGCCATCTGATCCATTACTGAAAGACATTCACTATTCTACAACACTTTAAAATGTAAAACAGCGTCCTTAAATACAACCTCAACCACAATATATGCAGATAAGCGTAAAATATGAATGAGAATGTATGCATTTAAATGTCACAGTGAAAACTGATGAATAATTTACTCAATTATCCACAACAAAAACATTGATTTATGCTGCCTCCACAACTGTGCCTGGAATTACTGATTTGATCAGTTTTGTCTCTCCCATTCGATTGATTCATTCATTTCTCTTCTTTGTGAGTGCCATTGTGTGCATTTTAATCAGTAAATGTCACTGTTTTTATTCTGTGTCATGATCCAAACCTCAGAGCAGTGGAGAATTCCAAAGCAAGCCAAGTCAAGTCTAACTGGAGTGTTTGTTTCTTCAAGTTTTATGGGTAGGATCCAATTCTAACAATATTATCCATTTATTATCGAGATGTTATCTTCGGTGAAACACCCATCCAATAGGATGTGGATGGTAATTTATAGTGATTTATATTTCTGGTCAAGCGACACACCCAAACCAGCGTTTGCCATCACAAGCAAGTAAGTTTGAGAGCTCCATTATTGGATAAGATTAACTATATCAGTATCAGCGTCTTTTTCACAGTTATCAAGTTATCATACGGTTTGAGAAGCCTTGGACTACAGCTCACAATTTATATGGACTCATTTTACAAAACGTTGTCCTTTAAGTTTAGGGTTGAAAAATGCATCTTTAAAAAAAATTAATTAAATAAATAAATCACCATCCACTTTCAATTTATGGAAAAGAGCAGCTTGGACATTCTCAGACATCCTAACAACCCTTTTGTACTTTACAGAATAGATCAATTAAATTGACTCAAATTAGGGGAAGTAAATGATGACAAATGTTCATTCATTGAAGTGGAGGCATGCTGTGTTAAATATTCAACTATACAACTCTGTCTACGTCAGAGCGGTTTCATCTCTCAAACCACTGGAGAGTGCATCATGTTTTCCAATGGCACATTTTGTAAACAACCTGTTTTTCCACGTCTCCACACAAAAGCTCAAAAGGTGACCTTGACAAGATTAATCAGTTTAACAATTTAACAGCCTGTTTCACAGTCTGTTAATTTACAAACAAATACACAGACAGCACTTTAACAAGAATATGTAGTTTATCAGACCAAAACACCTGACCTGAAAACAAAAACTTCTAGGTTACCACCTGTTACCTTGTGTGTTATTTTAAGCCATCTTAAAATGTCTTTTATAGCTCTCCTAATCTTAAGCGGACATCATTAAGTAGTCTAAATCACAGAACCGCTGTGACTTTTTCAAACCAATCCCTTAATACAAAAAGCTTTCCCCCAACTGCAGGCATCAACAGAGGATATGTTTGAAACCAAAGGTGTAAACTAAAGAATGCCTATACAACAGAGTAAAGCTATATCCATATGGACTTATTGCCTATGGATGCCTGGGGCATCATATAGCCTGAGGGTGGCAGTTTTTATGTCTCCACCTCCTGAGAACACAGGAAGATTAAGATCAGAACTGCATCCGTTACCCTGCATGACTAGAAACAGCCGAAGTGCATTCCCTATAAATTATAATCCCGCTCACGCAGTTGTAAACCTGTCGTTTTCCGAAAAACAGTCTCATATCAGCCCCCAAGGAGAATGTTGCCCCGCATCCAGAAAGACCATCACTCATTATTGACTTTTAAATCAATGTGTATATTGCGCACGTTGGGCATCAACGAATCAATGCAAGTTAATGAAAGTTAATGATTAGGTGTGAGTCAAATTTACACCGCAAGGTTGACCGTAGAACCAACATTAAATAGTTAATAATTACTTGAATGTGAGATGAGCAGTCTAACATTAGATAAATGACAAAAGTCGCTGCATAACATCAATACAAAAAAGCTTTGAATAACAGTAAACCTTTGAGAGGAGAATATCGCATTGTTTGGGCAAAGGTACTTTGATGCCAGCCGCAGAAAATGCGATGGTAATGAGTCTAGAGGAAGTTGTGGATTCCATCAGTATGGTAATTTGCATTCTATTCCTATTACTTATATCTATAAACCTTAAACCTTGTGTATTTTTTAAAGGAGTCTTTTAAAATGTTTGCACTCAGGAGGAGCATCACAACGGAAACAATAACATCAATTTAAATTTGCAGTGTTTACACCAGGCTGCTATTTTACTGGATTTAAATGCAAGCTTGTTGAGGAAACCAAACCCTAAAGGATGAACTCTTTTCAAAGAAAAATGCTGGTCCGTTTCATTTGTGCATTTGTAATTGATCATATTGCCTCTCAAAATAAATTACATTTAAAACAAATGTGGACCACAGGCTTTTTTCCTTTCTGGTCATCATTTGTCTAAAAATGCCACAGCTGTGCTCCTCAGCTGTTAGTGTGGAACTGATCTTATTAGTGGGGTTTGATCTTGAGCCTCAGAGACTTTAACTCCCCTCTCAAAGATCCTCTAAATAATGGTTCCCTGATAAGCAGGCCCACATGGAATCCGTGCCCACGGAACTCCACAGATTCGACACATTTCCCGCCTCTTTTGTGTTCGTTTATTAAATATTGTAGCTAATTTGAAGACGCTCTCAGACACTAAGAAGAAATACTGTTCAGTCTGTTTAAAGACCGTCCATGGAGTTCTGCAGATTTTGTCCTACGAACAGCATTGGCAAATGTGGACTGAAAATTGCATGCAATACAATATTCCATCAGTTTCAGTATACATTCAAACTATTCTTCCTCTGAAGAAGCGAATTTTATCAGACCTCAAGCTAACAACAGGGCAATGTGGTGTGAACCGCCTAATGGAAGTCCTGGGCTCATTTTACAGCTGAGTACACCTGATATTGCAGGAGAACAGAGAAGCACAGGAAGGCAGCAGGGGCAGCGAAGGGCTAATCATTAGGGCATCTATTAGCCTTGAACAAGTGCAGTACCCCAATTAACTAGCCAGAGCCCCGAGGCTTGATATAAGGGGAAGACAGACTAATAGACAGAGAGGGAGATCGAAAGAGGGCGAGCAGGTGCGCAAGAGAACCGGCAGCATGTTGAGAGGGAAAAAAAAAATGGGAAAAAGAAGATTAGGAAGGTAATGTCAAAAAGGACAGAGATAGTGGAAAATTAGCCCGGTCTATATGACTGAATATGAAAGATGGAAATTGCGGATACAGAGATGAAAATGAGATGCAGCTGAATGGAGAAGCTCTAGAGAGGTGGTGGGTTAAAATGACCTTTCAGACAAGCTGTAACGGACAGAATCATCACAGGACAGGCATTCTTCTCTTAGATTGAATAGAAACACCACCAGCAATCTGTGTTAATGCTAATCAGAATTATGATTGGAGGCCAGGAGTATTTTCTTTATTTTTGATTGAATTTGGAAAACATTCTAAAAGATATCTGACTGAGCTACTTGCACAAGCATCACAGTAACATATTATTTTGTTTCTTCGTATATAACAGACCTGAAATCCTATAAACACTGGGGAGATTAAGGGGACTATGTTTGGTAGACAAAACTGTGGGTGAGTTGATAAACAAAATTGATAAATATTAGATTTTGTCTCAATCGTAATATGCTTTAGCCATTTACTCCCCAGTAAAAGATACATCAAAAATCCCCAAAAGACTATTAAGATGGTTTGAATCAATTCAAGTATGAAATCCTAGTGCGCCTAAAAAAACAACAAGGTCACAAAGACCTTGGCCGTGCTTTATGGATTTCTGAAAAGATCCTGCTGCCCACGTTCCATTGTTAGATAATAATGAAATATCAAAGCATCTGTTTGAGCCGTTCAACTTAATGAACAGTGACACAAAACTGAGAGCTGAACAAAGAATGAAAAATATAAATGAACAATGCACAAATGGTTTTCAGTTCGTGAATAATTTCTCTCTTTATCCCCAGATGTCTCAATGCATTTTTAAAGGTGCTAAGCAGTGAAAGAAATGCGCACAGCTCTCTGTAGCTCCCGCCCTCCGAGCCCCATCGATGCAGCATTACATTTGCACTACAGAACAGACTTATGGCACGGCAGGCTGTCAGTTAATGTTATCATCACAGGTGCAGTGTCATGCTCGGTTCTGTCACTGTCAGTTAAATTACAGCACTAACCCCCACCCGAAAAACCTTCTCCAGCTCTCGACCCATTTCCATCACAACGAAATGTTTTCCTGTCTATGCAGAAACCTCCACAGTCAGATATCTAAACCATCATTTTGCATGACCTCATCCACCCTGTTAGATCCTGACTGAAGGATGCAATACTGTGTTCAAAACTCACACACTGTCACTGGTCCATATGAAAAGTAAACTATGATAACTGCATCTATCCAGCCAGCCAAGGTATAGAAATAATAACCTGATATTTCTGAGGGATTTTTCAAACACCAAAGACATTTAAAGGGGCCACATTTTTAAAAGTGTCATTTAGTTTTACAGGGAAATTATTCCTCTCTCTGTCCCCGTTTAATCTGCTAATGCACCTTAAGACTTCTATATGTAAGTGACTTTTATGAGGGGTTATACAATGTCATTCTTTCATTTGGGACATTTGCCAAATTGTTAAATACTGAAAAGTCATTAAACACATACATGTTGGGCATCATGTGTTACTTCTTATAAATATGACATCATAAACAAATCACAATCATGTATACACACACAAGCAGCTTGGGTATAACAAATGAAGTTAACGAGCTCCACAGCTGAAGGAGCTGATTTCATGCAGTTAGTGTGAATGGAGTGATTTGTCTCTGCAGAACGGAGTCTGTTCTGGACCAATGGGTAGCTTTTTATCAACATGTGTCTGCCCAGTCAGCTCTTTAATTGTCTTTGCCACGACCAGCTGCTGACTGGGTGTTAAATGACTGCTGTGCCTCTGTTTCCTAGAGGTCACCGCCACGTACATCTCCCACCGGAGGCCATCAACACACATGCACTGAAATGACCCCCACTGATTGCCTGACTTCAGTGCCAAGTGCTCTGTGTCTAGGGCTTTCTTTGACTGACAGAGGACTAACCAGTCCTACCAAACTAATAAATACAATGCACTGTGTAATAGCCACTCTTAAGAAAAATCTCACGCAACCCCCTGATATTGCAACGAATGAGTAGTTTTGCGAATGCAGAAATTAATCTTAATCACCTGAACCCGCTGTGTGACCTAACATAAAGACAGAAAGTTCACTGTTGCAAAGATAAGGTTATCAGAGTGATCAGATAAAGTAATCAGATAGGACAAGTGACTTTCTGATCCTCCAATCTGTCGAGTTTTGGCTGTCGAAAAACTAGCAGAAGTTGCAGCTGACGAGCGTTCGGAGATTAATCGGATAAGTATAAAAAAATTTAATCAAACGAAACTGGCACACACTATTTGTATTTAATTGCCATATGTTTCATGTCACTGAGAAGAAAATGAAAAAAAAGGCTCTACTGTTGACAGCAAGTTGCACAGCATGTTCTAGAAGGAAACAAGCCCTACTGAGCTCATCGTTGAGTTATGCTGACTGAGCCCAATCTGATCGCTATCTGTTACAAACCACCACTGACCAGCAGGTCACGAGGATCAGCTGACACAGACCTGTGCAGCACAGCGCAGGGTTTGACACGCTGCTGTTCAGATTAAGTAATCAGAAGTATGGCGTCCCTCTGAAATCATCTTTTAGCACAGCTAAAAAGCGTAGCCCATCATTTTATAAAATAAACAATAACTGCCCACAATAATTACTGATGAGACAAAAGCAGACAAGCAAACAGTGCAAAAACTAGTGAGTGTGTAAAGACATGCTGCTTCTGATGAGTGGATTTCTATACAATCAAAACCTAAAATTAGGATGCAGGTTTGATGCTGACAAAATAAAAACCTGGCAGCACTGCGGCGATGAACTAGATGTAAATTACTCTGAGGATCTACCTGAATAGAACTCACTGAAATTATTTCTACCCCTACAAATACAAATACACACGTATCAATATATACTGAATTTAATGAATATAATACATATTGAACATATTGTTATATTGATACAACAAAAATGGCCCTGGCCCCCAGAAACCCTGTCTCCCAAAATAAATCTATTAATACAGGATAAAATGCATGAGGGTATTGAGGAGAAGAGCAGAGGTTACAGTGCTTTGTAGTTGGGCACATATGGGAATCTCCCACAAATGATAATCCCAACATGAGGCGCATAAACTACAGCAACCCCACCCTGTTCCTCCAGTCTTCCCTTGACAGCTTGTGAATTAATCAGGCAGTAAACAAAGCCAAGACAGTATGAAATGATGGGAAGAGAGAGTGAGAGCAAAAGAAAAGACTAGAAAAACATACAGGGAAAAATAAATTTAAAATCGTGGATAAGGAGGCTAAAACTTACCCTGAGCCAGCATGCTGAACTCCAGGAAGAGTGCGATGTGGTAGAGCTCCATGGCCTCTTCTGCTCTGCTCATGCATCCTCTCCCAGCCACCAGTGCCTGAACTTCACCCAGACTGCCTTCAGAGGGGCTTCCACGCAGAACCAGGGAGAGGTCCACTACATCAGTGTACATGCAGTGAAGAACCACACAGGCATATTTTTTAGGGATGATGGATTCATCAAGAATAATCCGGGTGGGGGTCTGCAGAGTACGCTCTGTGATCTCCTCCCCCGAGCGAATGCGCCGCTGCAACAGATTGCGGAAGAAGGGCGAACGGGCCGAGAGTATGGCCTTGTGGGCCCTCAGCTCCTCATCAGGAAAGCTGTGGCTTAGCCCAGCATTTCCAACTCCTCCGCTAACTGGAGCAGGTCCACCAGCTCCGAAAGCTTCAACCAACTCTGAATCGGAGGAGAAACTAAGTAGAGAGTCAAAATACGGCATGTGCTCACAGAGGTTTCGCATATCTGCTTCAAGAGAGTTGGGCGTACCGAACTCCTCACTCAGCCTCACCAGCACATCCACATTCTGCAGCCTCGCATCTTCTGAGCCCAGCTCACCCGTATAGAGGTAATGCAGCAACGAGGAGAACATGGGTGCGTCCATACCCGCTGTGCCGACATCCAACACCACCTCTGCCCCGTAGCCTGGTGATGACGAAAGCAAAGTCTTGAAGAATGGGCAACGTGCAGCCAGAATGGCACGGTGGGCCGGGAAGCAGGAATCCTGGAAGATCAGGTCCACGTCAGTGCAGTATTTATGCTGATAAAGGGTGGCCAAATCCCGCTGCAGGGTGCGAGCCTCGGGCCGTGCCAGACCTGCCTGCAGACTGAGCTCTTTGAGCGCCGCCGTGCCCTCATACTCCTCCACCAGGGCGTTAACGTCACGCACGTCCCAACCCGAGAGGAGCTCGCGCATCTGACGCGCATGATCAGCCGACCGACTGGACTTGCGGCGCTTAATGAATCTTCTTTTGAGGGTTGCCAGACCAGAGCTCTTTTTCTTCTTGTCCTGAGGTTTATCAGGGCCATGTTCTAGGCTGTAGAGCTTGGACTCGCCGCCATAACCCTGTGATGCATAGGAGGCGCCTGGTGACAAAAGAAGCACGCTTTGTAACAAACTTAAGACCTTTAAAGTTGTCAGCAGGAAAATATTCATTGTGGAGTCTGTTGATGCTAGAACGCAAAACCACAAGATGTTCTCTTTGTAAGCATTTGTAACAGCTTTGACTTAATGACACTGGACAGATGGAGGAACGTGGAAAGTGATGCAACTCTAAAAAATACACCTAACTACAAAAAAGTGCTCTTGAAATTTCACTATATTGCATCTGTTCATGAGAACGAGAGGAGACCAGATATTTATCATCTGGAGAAATTGAAGTGATTTTTGGGAACGTGTTTTTGAATTGGTTGAGTGGCTTCCAAAAATGTATGTAAATTCAAACATAAATTCAACGAGTTTCATCTTGTATTTTTAGTAGTGCGTGCCGCACGTATTCAGATCAGCCTTTGACATAGCACTGAATATAAACAATTCCAATTTCAAATGAAAAGAATGCATCCACAAACCAGTTTTAAATTTCCTTCTGTCTAAATCTCTGAATTTCCACCTGGCAAAAAAGGAAAACTATGAGGTCACCCAATGTCCTCCCCAGCATTGCTAATGTCTATCTCACTGACGTCACTTCATGGTTCTATCCTATGTTCCATTGCTCATGGTAGCTCCACTGTCATGCATGGTGTAGCATTTTCAATGCACTGTTATTTTACTGATCCCACAGACAGCAAGAACATGAAAATATGCACATCAGAATATGCAGTTACATCCAGAACTCTGTGGGGTACAAGAGAAAAAGACTCTGCTGACAGTTGTGATACAATTTCCAAACCTTTAAATGAAACTAAATGAATACAGACAAGATGTTACAGTGAAAGAATATAAAAAAAAACTGTACCAGCTGGTAAAAAATAGTTAATAAGATCTGAACGTGCAACTGCATCTGAGCTTTATTAATACTCAATATACATACTGTTATTGTTTAAAAAAACATGTAGAACTATTTTATGTTAGCCCTCTTCTCATAATAGAAAAACACTGAAGCCACTGAATTGCCACTGAATTGAGGAGCTGCTTAAACTACACAGCTGACAAATGCAACCGAAGAGAACTGGACGCAGTTTTTCAGTCAAACTTGAAATTGGTGATAATCAACCTGTGTCTGATAATCAACCTGTGTCTGATAATCAACCTGTGTCTGATAATCAACCTGTGTCTGATAATCAGCCTGTGTCTGATAATCAACCTGTGTCGAAAATAACAACATATTGGATCCATTAATCAAACTGATTAACCATACTACCTTTAAATGTCTAAATAATGCAAGAACACAAAGCAGAAAGTTTACCTATGAGGGTCTGCTGGGTCTGTGTGTTACTCCCAAATCGAGGTGAGCACGAGTGAGGGTAGCTGGAGGCATTCACACCCATCCTCTCCCTCCTTCTTCCTCCACTTAGTCACCCTGCTGGATCATTCTGTCGGAGCGCTGATGCACTGACTAGCTCGCCGCTCTGCTCAATCAGACCTATATGAATGTGGCGACAATGCGGCGATGTCAGTCATTCCTATGGGAGCGAGAGAGAGAGCGAGAGAGACAAAGAGAGAGATAGTCAACGAGATGTAGACATTCAAAAAATTTGGACAAGCATCAAGTTTTTTCACTATAAACAGAAACTTTTATCAGCCTTCATGATTTTATTTTTAATGTTGATCTAATTTACAAAAATGAGCTTGTTTCTTTTCACTCTTCATTATCTGGTAATGACATTGAACTGTTCTTATTCTAATCAGAAAGAAAGACAAATGAAAAAAATACAATACAAACAAACAAATCAGATGTAGAGCTTTGATGTTTACTTCAGCTTTTGAAGGCCATTAGAATACCGCTGGAGGATTTGGGCTTATTTATACCCTCCCACTGATGTCATGCTAATGCAATCTGACACAAAGGCACAACTGGCTTGTTTACTCTAGCAGAACAATGTCTACAGTGCTTTGCTTCTCTTTATAGTTCTCTCTAATCTCTAAACTTTGGCCTGTGCCCTTACTTTGGCCTTGAGCATTCGAGCCTGCCAGTTCACACAGATCGGCACATAATTTCTAGAATACCAGAGATCTTCTTTGAACTGAGCTGGCAACAAACTAAACACTGTTATTTTATTGCCAAATATTTTTTTTTGGGGGAAGTGGGACGCTGGGTTTTGCTGTATGCAGGTGAAGAACTATTGCTTGAACCAGTTATTTATGTTTCAGATTACATTCCAACCGTGTGCCGCTGGGATCTCCTGATAGAGGGAGCCGCAACAGTTTAGAGAGACATAAACACATCCTACATTTGTGACATTGACTTACCACGCTGAACAGAGCGGTCAGCAAAAAGGCAGAGACAGAGAAGCAGCTTTTGGGAAGCTACAGAAAGCCATTTTTAAAAGAAATGAACCTTTATCTATCCTAGGGTTGCACAATTAATCAAACCTACGATGACAGCTGCCACAATTGGTTCAATACTTTCTATTTACAACATGTTTCTGCAATGCTTGGCCACTGTGTGCATAAACTGTGTGGTGAATACACATTCATTGATTCACTGAAACAGCTCTCTATGACAGCTGATCCTTTTCAGAAACTCTGAACTGGGAGAGCATTGCATTAGCAGAGCAGAGGTTGTGGGTTCGATACCCAGGGAGCACACACGGCGTCTGCCAGATGCATAAATAAAAATGTAGACGGCTAGAATAAGTGTCACTTTTCTTAATGACACAAGAAAATAAGGGTTTAACACGCCAAAAAGAAGCTTTACAACCAAAATCAAACGCATTATTGGTATATCGTATGAGATTTTGATGTTGCTCTGCTTGCTGTATGGATCTATGTATGGAATTTATAAAACGTAGTACCAATATACAGCGCAATCCAGCAACATTACAAGTAATGAACATAAGAGCTTTATTCTGTAATGTAGACAGCTTTGTTAATTATAAAAGAAGTCTGCATGCATATGGTCAGTAAGCTGGTGCTAAAACAGTCATGTAAAACTGTAAACACACAGCAACAGCTTTGTTGATTATTATGGGATGGCAGTGTTGCCTTGTCATCGCACTGTTTGCTTTCTGTTTATAATTCAAAATTCAACAGTTTTGTTTTCATGCTGCTGAATGTGAAAGAGGGTGAATGTGAAACTGCAGTAGGCATGGTCTTGATTTAATGATGTATAAAACAGAATCAAATTAATTTAGGATCACAGTTCAGCTTGTTTTGGATGTGTTGCTTCACATAAACGTACCAATTAAATATTTTAATGCAAATTCCATTAATCACAATCTCTGATCCCTTAAGTTCCTTGAGTAAGTCAGTACTCTGGGATCATATAAATTTATGCTATAAAAATCATGCTATAAATTTAACTTTTAAAATAAAAATTGTTTATACATACATTTCAATAATGTTTAACCATTGCAACAAAATCTGCATCATCATCAAAAAATTACATACGTTTTTATTTCCCACAGTCAACCGATGGCACAGTGAGGTCAGATTACCTTAACTCCTCTGTCATAATTAACCCTCCAGTCGAGGCAGACAAAGCAAACAAAAACACGCAAGAAATTTGGTCTCCGTTTGCGCTCTGAGAATCATTCGAGGGCCCCGGACGTGTAATTGTGGGCCTGCGTTTGGAGTTTTGTCTCTTTCATGCTGTGTTTGGAATGTTCTCGATATCAAAGCGGCAGTTTTTTATGCGGCGACTTTGATGTTGAACGTTCAATGCAAACAAAAGGAACTGCTGTTTGTCAGCAATGTAATTCCCAGAGATGAACAAGACAATCAAGAGAAGTCTACTTGGGCTGTCATTTAACTTTTAACCCTCACCACCTTATGATGTGGCTACACTCCTGTGCTATTTTACAACACACTGTGTCTAGCTGATATCCTGTGGCTATTAATAATAAATAATAAAGCCTTATAATCTCTCGAGGAAAAAACACGTCCATCTGTCCAACAGCTCATGTCACCAGTCCAACAGCTCGTGTCACCAGTAAGCTGAGAGTCCTAACAACAAGAGACTAAATGTCACATCCTTAACTTCAAAAATGTGACAAGCTCAAGCCAAAACAAACTCTTCAGAGACCGAGCCACAAAGCTGAGAAACAGTTTATCACATATTTCATCATTCTTGTAAAGCGCAAACAGGCAGCCCCTAGACAGCCGCCGGAGAACACATCAAATTTACAATTACTGCAAATTTACAACGACTGTGAACTATATTGCTGAATTTGTATTCGCTCACCGCTGCCAAATCATTCATCAGGTAAAGTCACGGTGTATTTTGTAGTTGTTTAATAAAGCAAAAAAACAAAACAAACTTAAGCCAAATATAAGGCCTATGTGTACGTGTGTGGGTCCATTATAAACAGCACTCCATGGTGAAAAACCATAATTTCAGTGTCCAATACAACAACTGTCTCTCAACATGAGCGACAGGAATGGAGAGGGAATAAATGAACAGTTATTTAACGCTGCAGAGCATCCAGAGCAGGGCTCTAAAACAGACAGCAGTTATGTAAGCAAGCGGGAGAGTGAAGCAGTTTTGCCACATTAGGCAAATCAATAGGAAGCCTCTGCAACAGTCCTGCGGGGGAAAGTATCAATAATTCCTAATGCACCTCCAGGTTTTTTGCCTGTCTTGGTACTTTCAGCCAAAATGAGATTTAAAGCTTCGGAAAATGCGCATTTCCTTTGAGTCAGGCTGAAATAGCAAAGAAAAGAGACGCCGCGTAAAACATTGGGAAATGTTTGGAACGGTTCAATGGTTGAAACTGGGTCACATAAATCAACCTGTATACTTGTTCATCAATTCAAAGAGGTGGTTTTTCTTCCGCGTTCTTGATTCGACTTCAGTGGAATAGAAAAACGGATCAATCTCCAGCACTAAGGGTTTTTCTCAGGTTTAGAGGGGTCAGAATCGGCTTGATTAAACGGTCAGTCTTTCAAGGGAGCACCTGTTTTAGACGGGCTGACTAAATAGGCTCTTAATGTCTGAAACAGGCAGCAACCTTTAAAACACTGTGATGTGTGTTCATCTTGGGCTACGTCCAATCGGCGCCCAGGGAATTTTCTGCAGAACTAGAATGCGCGTCATTCATAAAATTGGACACACCCTCTCCCCCACATGTGTATTTTTGGCTCATTTTATTATGCATTGCTTTCATTTCCTGAAGAAAAAAAAAACAGAACTTTTCGCCTTGTTTAAATACATTTCGCAATTCACTCCACAAAATCAATGCAGAAAATTTCAGAAAAGTAAAAAGATTTCATCAATGCCTATAAATAAATATATAAAAAGATTTGTGCTTTAGCTTGACCATCTCACTTCATCACAGTGGCTGTCTGTTTGCACCCCCCCCAAAAAGTGTACCATCATTACTTTAACAGGGTGTGCCCCACATGGTGGGTGTTTGTGGACAGAAAAATTTGGCCCTGTGGTTAGACATGAACCAGCACTGCAAAGTAAAAAAAAAATTAGAGTTTTACAGAGTAAAACATTCCACAAAACAACTTAGCACACTATTAAAGTGCAAAAGCGTAACAGTTTCTTAACAGACCAAGAGTTTTTTTTGGGAATGCGGCTCTAATTTGACCAATATGTCACTCTCGTCTTTCAAATCACATAGCGCTGCATCCTGGATCCAAGAACAACAAACAACAAAAATCATTGTAGGATGTATTTCTTTGTGTGCCATTTTCCTTCTGTTACAATTAGACAAAACCAATTCTGCTCCATTCAGATCCAGCACAAACATGTGCCTGAACTCCACTGCCATCTGTGAACGCCAACTTAATCGATTCTACAAGGTAGCATGTAGGCTAAAACAGTGTGGGAGAAAAAGTTAAATGTGTTTGGGGTACAACATTTTACCAGGCCACTGAGCATAAGCAATGTCCATTGAAAATCACTGGTATAAAGGACTCTCTGTTCCAGGGTGTCTGTAGTTCTCTCTGAGGTGGGGAGACGGGGATGGGGGGGGTCACAGACACCCCGCGGCAGCTTCCTGTGAGTGGTGGTGGTCTGGCTCATATGAAACTAATGAGCGTGGACAGAGCCAAGCCACACCAGGCCAGCTGCAGGTCGCCTCGTCCACCCTGCACTGCTTACCCACTCAATTTCTACAGAGCTTTAAGCATCCGAGCTGAGTGAAATCAAAGCTAATCAATCAAATTGTATTTGTCATTCCCAATACTGGTTGTCAGCACATTAAATGCGGAATGTTTGTTATAATCACTGACTTTCAATAGCATAAGCTATTGGCTACATGCATAACTTCACTGGGATGTGCTGGACTTCACTGATCTTGAAGGACAGCGAGTCATCCTGTTTCTCCTGATGATGAGAAGACATGACATTTCATGAGGTGACATAATGCCTTTACGAAGACTCGCCCTTTACAGAGGGAGCTTGAGGAATCCTTTAGAGCACCTTCTGCCCACAACCCCTCCTCAAAGTATGAAATTCGGCAAATACAATTCCATAAAACATCTAATTAGGTCTTGAAAGGTCACACCAGCACAAGACAATGGGATGTTTTCTAAAAAATCTGGCCACGCTCCAGCAGCCTTTTACAGACGCCAACACTGGCAACTCTGAATTGTTGTCAAGCAAAAAACAAAAAAGGGGAGTGTTAGGTCACTTCAAGGTTTTAGTCAGCTGCAAGTTGTTCCTCTTTTAATATAGGTGCCACGGAGTTCAAAAATATCTGGAAATTCCCAAGTTAATAAACGAGGTATAAGAGATCCGTCTTTGGCATGAATTTCAAGTAATTAATATGGATTTATCCTGACTGATGATGATGTTCATTATCCTTGGGTCACAGCGGCCAGGGAAAGAATTGACAAACACATAAGCCAAAGCTTTTCCTTGTCATTATACTTTACATTCATTTTCAAATAAGAGCTCCTAAATAATGCAGCACTGTTCGTATGCAAAGTGTCAGTGGGTTCTTGGTGAGCCAATAATGGAAATGTGATGGCATGTACTTTGCATGATCATGTACTGTGCATGATAATGTACACGATCATGTACTGTGTGACTATAAAATATTAAAATTTTTGATTATCGTGAGATAACTCCACACTGCTTGACAATGAGAGATGACACATTTGAGAAAAGAAAAAAATTAAAATGGAGGTTTTAAAATGGTCTCACTCAAAGGGTTTACTGACTTTTTACAACATAAAATTAATTTTTAAAACCTTTTTTTGGTATCCCGTGTATGGCAGGAGGACAAGTATACGTGTTTCTGCTGTAATTATTTTCCTTTCAAAGTTTTTTTAATCAGCTTCTGCAGAAAAGGGAAATGCTATGACAAATGTATGACATAAGCTGCCTTAAAATGACGTGCCAGGTTATTTCTCAATATCTTTTCACCATAAATAGATTCAGTGACGCATAGGCGGTAAACAGTAATGCGCCAAGCCCAAGGGTGTTGGGATTATCTAATCACAATGATTAAGGTAAACGACAGTGCTACACTTTTAGACGAACAAAAATAGGGTATAGTTTAAGAAGCCCACTGATCAATACCGCAATCTACCACCTCACTGACTCCAGCATTATTGTTAATACTTTAAAACCACTCCTTGCCGTTTCAGCTGACAACATGAATGAAGCTGGCGCAATACCATCATCAATATTAATTAGTCTAAATATTTGTTGCCAGATTGTCCCCAGGCGTTCCTGACATCAATCAATTTCCATTCCATCAAAATATTTTTACTTGGGCCATTGGTTTAGAAAGATATCAAAGTAAAACCGGAAAGCTGAAAAACCATCCCCTTCTGTGGCTAGACACCGTCGCTGTTCAATTTTTCAAACGACTTTCATCAGCTCGCGCTCCACGGCCTATGACCCTTCCAGTGATGCATTAATGAATGGATGAGGAAGAGGAGGATATGAGAAAAAGAGGTGGGGGGGTGGAATTCCCAGATCATACAACTGTTGGACTCAACCACAAGACATGACAGTGGAACACAGTCTGGCTGTGGTTAGCGCACTGTTACTTTAACAACAATGTTGAGAGATTTGCCTATGCATCAGTCAGACCCAGTGTGGGGTAGGGAGGATGGGAGGCAGACGTGCTTCCTTCAACACAAGAAGGGTGAGGCAAACAGCTCATGGCATTGTCCGTCACAGCCTTATGAATCTGCTAATATCATACAAATGTAATGTATCCAAATCTAAATACCCGACTAATGAAATGTGACTTATTTAATTTCATTAACTTTGAGATACTTTGAGATAATGTTAAGCAAAACCGTGGCTGAACGAACGCTGTGTGGGGTTCTTACGCACAGGCAAAATGCCAAATCTAAACCAGATGTGAAACAACATTTGCAATGTGAGTTCTATCGAAACCCATTTTTCTCCTTCAACGCACATTCTGTGCCATAACAGAGAGAAATGAATGCAATAGAGATGAATTAACTTAATTAATGACATCCTTTATGTGCAACTAGCTCTACTGTTTCAGCTACAGTTTCAGCAAACACCGGGACTAAATTGTTTGCTTTGGCCGCCACACATTTTCTTGTAGGCTCCTTTTTGATAACATGCCTCCAGACTGTGGTGTTCTGCTGACAGCTGAAGCTTTGAAGCCCTGCTGATCTGAATTAATAAGTCATTCTCCATTATGACAAAATACTTATCTGTTGTACAACAGAGATAAATAAACTCACTCGTTCAAACACACAACGGCCCCTTCAGCATGCCGGCTCTGTAAACTGCTCAACCGTACGTTTAAATTTAAAATAAAACCAAACCTTAGCTTATTCTTAAAAGCTATAGAGAAATAAGTCAACACAGTATGAACAGGCATGATAATGTATTTGACATCTGAATCCACGAAGTCTGCAGTTTAAAAGTTTGATCCAAAGACATGGAAAATTGGGACAAGGATTTTAAAAAGCTCCATCCACGATGGACAACGCATCCGAACTGTGTCTAAGAGTGTAAAACTGCCAGCTCACTCCAAACTTCCTTTCCTCCCCGAGGAGGGACTTTTGTGAAGTATTTCTGTGCTGAGTGTGACCTGAGAGCCTTCATTTTGGGACAAAAGCCTCAATCCAAAGGAAACAACAGAAAGCGAGAAGGGCTTTGCCGAGAGTTGAGGGCTGTTCATATCTTTTTGTTCTCATTAAGATGAGTCAGTGACCATGATACCTCATTACCGCAAAGCAGAGGAGTGCTGGAGGCCACTATGATTTCTCAAGTAATAGAAAAAGGTTAATCGCAGGACTCTATCTATCCTTGTATGGGGTTGGGTACTTCTAACTGCTCCTGTTGTGGCCTTCAGCAAAACACTTTACCTTCATCTAATACACCCTTGAGCTACTTCTGATCTTTGCCCCTCCCATTTACCTGTCTGTGCATCAGTTAATAATGGAATATTTAGGAATTAAAAAATACAGTATCTTAATACCTGCCTAAATGGAATATAAAAAACCTTATTGGTATTCTACAGCAGAGAAACGAACACAAGCAGAACAGTCATGATACGTGAGATCATGTTAACTCCTCTGTGAAATTAGTGTTTAATCAAAGTGAAACTAAGTGTGAATGATATATACGTGATTATGTATGACTTATATATTCCTTATAAGTGATTATGCTTTATTATAAATAAGTACAATATGTTCCTCATTACGCACTCACAATAACAGTTTAGACAAGGATGCATGCAGGATGTGGCCTGTGGTGAGCAGGAGATCAGGAGCCCCAGTATGTCACTGCAAATCTAAGTGAGCTTGACAGTGTGAGGACTCCACAATCATCTCAGCAGAACATGATGTGGGGCGTACTGCTAATGCATTATCAAAAACCTTAAATGGGTCGCTCAGAGCCACCTATTGATGCATTGGGAAGCCAGTCGATGTCAAAAATTAAAGCATTTTTTGATGGGTGGTTCTGTAATCCCTCCTGAGGCTATGACCTAGCATAAGCAATGACTTTGTAGATGGTCATGTGGATAGGTCCTCTTCAACATATAAGACTTAGAATTCGCTTCACGTAAGTATAGATTGTAAGTAATTAGGCTGTGTGCAAACCATTTCAAATTAACAAAATAAACAATTAATTGGCTACCGCAACAAAAACTAATCAAGCATCCTTATCGCTCAATACGGCACCATTAAACACTGTGTATATGTAAACACTCTGTCTGGCCGAGTCTAAAAACCAGGACCGCAAATCTCCATTCAGGGCATTCCAGCAGTGAGTTGTGGTTTGTGAACACACACTTCAACTAACCACTTTTCCCATTTCATGCCTTTGAAATGAATAAAAGCCTGCAGGATCTAATACAAGAGTGATGTAAAATCACAGAGGTAATGCTGAATGAGAGCTGAACATCAAGAGACTTGCAAAATTACGAAAAGGAATTTGCCGCAAAAAAATTAAAATTCCAAATTAAAATTCCATCATCACCGACTCACTCCCATGTTGTTTAAACTCATATGACTTTAAGTGGAACACAAAAGAAGATCTTAATCAGAATGTTAATGACTGACAGGGAAAATCAACACTCATTTCCATTGCATGGAGAAAAGGAGCAGCATCAACATTTATCAAAATTTCCTCCCATGTTTGT
>JAZGTI010007126.1:0-15811 GCA_036877585.1 Botia kubotai | reverse complement strand
TGTGTTTATTTTCTTCTAAAAGATTTGAAAAGTAGGCAGATCTGGAGCTTTTTAAGGCCTTTCTATAATTTGAAACATTCTCCTTCCATGCCATCTGAAATATCCAGTTTTATTTGTTTCCAGTTGTGTTCAATATACAATAAAGTTCAATATAGAATAAAGACAGTGCAGGTAGGTTTTTGATATAATCTTTAGTGGTAGAATTGATTGTTCTACTGTATTTATAGCAAGACTTTGCAGCCATATGTAAATGTGTTTTACGGGACACCAGATAATGATCTGAAATGACTTCGCTCTGCTGCAGAATATTGATGTCATCAACATTAATACCATAAGACAGGATCAAATCTAAAGTATGAGTTGGCGATGAGTTGGTCCTGACACGTGTTGTAAGACACCAATAGTGTTCAAAATGTCTTTGAAAGCCAAACCCAATGCATCCTTTTCATTATCATCATGGATGTTAAAATCACCAACAATTAAGACTTGATCGGTGGCCAGTACTACTTCTGATAAAAAGTCAGCAAATTCCTTGATAAAGTCTGTGTGGTACCCTGGTGGCCTGTAGACAGTAGCCAGGAGAAATGACAAAGTATGCTTACTTACCCCAGATGAAGCTATATTAACCATTACTTCAAAAGAGTTGTAACTAAAGTCAGATCCTTGGGCAGCTGTAAATGTATTCATATAAAGTGCAGGAACACCTCTCCCTTTGCCTTTTGCCTAATGTAATGTAATCATCCCATTTTAGTCATGTTTCTGTCAATCAAAGCACATCTAGGTTTTGATCTGTGATCTTATCATTAACAAAAAGTGCTTTTGTATAGACCCTCTTGCAGGGTTCATGTGCAGACAGATTGTATTTTGTAAAACAATACACCAGGGGGCAACAAAAGGAAATACTAAAAACTTGTCTCCACATGGACCCTGCAAGAGGGTATCGAAGGGCCAAAGCCCTTCTCAGAGAACATTTTGGCAATGAGTTCAAGATTTCTAGTGCTTACATTGATAAGGCGTTGTCATGGCCAGCTATCAAAGCAGAAGATCCAAAGGCTCTGCAATCATTTGGACTGTACCTGAGAGGATGTTGTAATGTTATGGAGATGTCATTCATGGAGGAGCTGGATCTTACTTCCAATCTAAAATCCCTTGTATCCAAATTGCCATACAAGCTTAGAAAAAGATGGCGGGCAAAGGTCTCAGAACTCCAAAATGGAGCAAACTATAAAGTCAAATTCTACGATTTGGTCAAGTTCATTGAAAGGCAAGTCAAAATATTAACAGACGCTGTTTTTGGTAATATTCAAGATCCAACTAGTCAAAATACAGTGAAGCCAAAGACCACAGTTAGGAATTTCAAACCCAAGTCTTCTGGCAGTAGTTTTGCTACCACTGTGGACACTGGAACAAAGCCCGCTGAAACCCCACGGTACAAAGGTCTCGACCCTACAATGCCTTTCTGCCTGTTTTGTACCAGTAGCCATCTATTGAATGAGTGTCCTCAGTTTAAAATGAAGATGCATAAAAGACAAAATCCAGTTCATAACGGAGAAGGGAATATGTTTTGGATGTCTTATTCAAGGTCACATGAGTAAAACATGCACAAGACGTGAAACCTGTAAAGTCTGCAATCAAAAACACCCTACAGTGCTTCACATTGAAAAGGTAAATGTAGGAATGCAATCTCTTGATGCAAATCCCAGCACTTGTGGTCATATTGGGGCCGGTAAGATAGAAGAGGTACTAGCAATTGTGCCAGTGAATGTGAAAGCAAACAATGGGAACAAGATTGTACAAACCTATGCCTTTCTGGATGCAGGTAGCTCTGCCACATTTTACACCATGTGTCTTATGAACCAGCTTGGCATGACTGGAAGAAAAACTAACATTCTTCTGCGAACGATAAATTAAGAGAAGACTGTGGTTAGTCATGTGATATCCGGTTTGGAGGTAAGTGAAAACAATTTCATTACCCTTCCAGATGTGTATACACAATCTTCCATGCCTGTCAACAAAAACAACATCCCCACCCAAAGTGAAGTATCTAAAGAGGGTGTCTCTTCCCACCATCAGCTCAGATGTTGGCTTTTTAATTGGCACTAATGCTTCCAAGGTTCTGGAGCCCTGGGAGATTATCAACAGCCAATATGATAGTCCATATGCTGTGAGAACATTGCTTGGATGGGTAGTCAATGGCCCACTAAGGGGAACAGGTCATGGAATTGATACCAGTGCTTCAGTTCAAGTCAACCGAATTTCACTGGTGAGTCTACATGATTTAATGATATCACAATATAATGCTGAGTTCAGTGAAAAAACATATGAGGATGTCTGTGGAGGACAAACAGTTCATGAAAATTGCTGATGATTCTGCTAAACTTGTTAATGGACATTACAACCTTAAATGACCTTTCAAGAAGGATGATGTTTCATTACCAAACAATCGACAAGTGGCTGAGCAGCGTCTGGAAAGTTTAAAAAGGAAATTTAAGAGGAACCCTGTATTTCAAGAAGAATATGCCAGCTTCCTTTCTAATGTTATTGATAAGGAATTTGCAGAAATTTTCCCAAAGGAGCAGCTTAAAGGTACAAAAGGCAAAGTCTGGTATATATCTCCAAAGAAAAGGAAGATAAGGGTAGTCTTTGATTGTGGAGCCACGTTCAAGGGTACCTCTCTCAATTATGATTGCTTCAAGGCCCTGATCTTACAAACAGACTTACAGGAGTGTTAATGAGAATTCGACAAGAGTCAGTTGGCATCATGGGTGATAGAAGCAATGTTTCACCAGGTGAAAGTAGCAAAAGAGCATGTTTACTTCCTACGGTTTCTCTGGTGGCATGGAGGTGATGTGAGTCTTACTCCCTTGGACTACCGCATGACGGTACATATCTTTGGTGCTGTATCTTCACCCAGCTATGCAAGTTATGCTCTCAGAAGAACAGCCGAAGATAATAAGCAGTATTTAAGACCTGAAGTGACTAACACAATCTTGTCTAATGTCTATGTGGATGACTGTTTAAAGTCTGTTGCCACTGAGAAAGAAGCAATTGTGCTTATCCAAGACTTAACAGCTGCGTGTGAAAAGGGAGGGTACTTTCCAATTGGATACGCAACAGCCGATTGGTGATATACAGCATTCCAGAACCTGACAGAACCAAGGAGGTAAGAGACTTGGACCTAGACAAGGACAAGCTTCCCTTAGAGCATACACTGAGAGTATACTGGTGTATGCAAAGTGGTAATTTTACATTTAATGTTCCAATCCAACCAAAGGCACATACCAGATGAGGAATATTGTCCACCTTAAAATCAATCTATGACCCCCTTGGGTTTCTTGCTCTTTTCACTCTGCTAAGCTGTTGTTACAAGAACTTTGCAGAATGAAAGTAGGTTGAGATGAAGAGATACCAAGGAGCTTGGATGAAAAGTGGGTTAAATGGAAAGATGACCTTGAGCGGATAACCAGTTTCCAAGTAGGCAGATGTGTCAAACCCAACAACTTTGGCAATCCTACTCAAGCACAACTTCACCACTTTGCTTGTGAACAAGGCTACGAAACCGTGAGTTATCTAAGGCTTGTCAATGCGCAGAATGCAGTGCATGTTACCTTCCTGATGGGGAAATCCAGAGTAGCCCCTCTGAAAAGGATGACAATCCCAAGAATGGAACTATCTGCAGCAGTCCTAGCTATTAAGGTAGAAAAAGTAATCAAGACTGAGCTTCAAATGAACTTCCATTTTTTGAACAGACAGTGAATCTGTTTTGAAATATATAGCCAATGAGCGCACAAGATTCCACACCTTCGTGGCAAACAGAGTCTCCCTGATAAGAGAAGCTACAAAATTATCGCAGTGGAAATTTGTGGACACAAAAACTAACCCTGCTGATGATTTCCAGAGGACAGAATGCAGAAAGGTTCCTGCAGAATAAAAGATGGATTTATGGTCCAGAAATACTTTGAAAATTACAATGGGATTGGCCCCTTAGGATCGCTTACAGGAACTCACTCTCTGTTTGAAGATGATCCAGAGATAAAGAAAAGGCCAACTGTAAACGTAATTGTTCAAGTTGAAATTAACCCAACAGACAAATTGATGTCCTATTTCTCAAGTTGGACTAAGCTTAAAGTCACAGTAGCCTGGTACTTGAAGCTCAAAGACATCTTAAAAGAGTTGGCTCTCAAAAGAAAGAATCACATTTCATCAATCAGTCATTCAAAACCAGTTACTTGAAGCATGGTAAATGAGTTGCAACAAAGAAGCAAGCAGAACAAGATCTTACTTGGTAAACAAAAGTTTTTCAGACTTGGAGATGGCAGAGCAATCTATTATTCAGTACATTTAAGCAAAGCATTTTGCTTAAGAGATTTCCAAGAAATCATCAGGAAACATCAAGAAGGCAAGTTCAATTTACAAGCTTGATCCAGTGTTCAAAGATGGAGTCCTTTGTGTAGGAGGACGTTTATCAAAAGCTGCTCTTCCAGAAAAGGAAGCATTGCCCAAGCATACACACATTATCCACCTTAATTCTCCGGCATATACATGAGAAAATGGGTCATGCAGGAAGAAATCTCATGCTCTCAGAACTTTGTAAACGATTTTGGATCATCAGTGCCAATTCTGCAGCACATAAAATTATAACTGATTGCATTATGTGCAAAAGAAACAGAGCCAAGACAGGACAACAAAAGATGACCGATTTGCCACAAGAAAGATTGGTTGCTGATTTACCCCCTTTCACTAACGTGGGTGTAGATTATTAAGGGGCCATTGAAATAAAAAAAGGATGAACTACAATGAAATGTTACGGAGTATTATTTACATGTATGACCAGCAGAGCTGTTCATATTGAAGTTGCTCATTTTCTGGATACTGACTCCTGCATCCAGGCCATTAGACATTTTATTTGTAGAAGAGGCCAAGTAAAGCACATAAGGTCTGACAATGGCAAAAATGTAGTGGGTGCAGAAAAAGGACTAAGGGAGGCCCTTGCAACTCTCAACCAAAGTTACATTCAAAAGACTTTGTCATCGTGGAATAGAATAGAGTTTCAACCCCCCTGGAGCTTCTCACTACGGAGGAGTATGGGAACGCCTCATCAGGTCTACTAGGCAAGTACTGCACTCTGTCTTATAACAACAAGATCTGACTGAGGATGGACTGCATACTGTATTATGTGAAGTAGAGGCTATTTTAAATAGTCGTCCAATATCTACAGTGTCTGATGATCCTCAAGATTTAGAGCCTCTCACTCCAAATTACATTTTGCTTTTGAAGTCTGAATCCATCTTTCCACCTGGACTATTTCGGAAAACAGACCTGTATATAAGACGCCGTTGGAAGCAAGTCCAGCACATAGCGGACATATTTTGGAAATGGTGGATTCATGAATTTTAGCCTCTCATGCAATAGAGACAAAAATGGCACAAGACAAGAAGGTACTTTGCAGTTCGTGATGTAGTATTGGTGGTAGATTCTATTGCCCCTCGTGGGTCTTGGATTCTTGGAAGAGTTGAAGAGGTCATGCCTGACAGATATGGACTTGTAAGAACTGTCAAAGTAAGAACCCAAACTAACATCCTAGAAAGACCCATAACCAAGATATGTTTGCTATTAGAGGATTGAGGTCAACTTCTCTTCTAATAACAAGTGAAGATAAGTATTGATTTTGATTATTTTGCACTTAAATGCATATATTGTAAATATAGCATGGCTCCATTAATAAGTTTTGTAATTGTTTTGAAAATATTCCGAATATAATTAGGGGCCGGTTTTGTAGGAGCCATTTGTTTACTTTGTTTAAAGGTTTAAATCGGTAATAATGTTTTGTACATTTTGGAGATGTGCACCCTCTGCAGGGTGGCAATGGAAGCTTAAAAGCCTGGGTGTGGTCAACTGGAGCATGGCCTGCTGGAGCACATGGTCTTTATAATGTGTACTATAATATGGTATTTAGGTGATTCTATGTGTTGCAAATTATGTGACATCTGTGGCATGTGACGGTTGGCAGACAGTTGGCTAGCCAGTCTGTCTGCTTCCTTACCTTGGCCCCAGTTAGTCAAATATTAGTAGTATTAGTAAGACTATATGCCAAATTTCTAGATAAATGAGCAGCACCAGCCCTAGAGGGTTTTTTAACAGGTCAGGTGTGCCCCAAAAACGTTTCCAATTATCTATGTAACCTATATTGTTCTGTGGACACCACTTAGACATCCAGCCATTTAGTGATGACAGTCTGCTGTGTATTTCATCACCACGATAAGCAGGAAGGGGGCCAGAGAATATTACTGTGTCCGACATTGACGGAGCCGAACATCATTTGTGCCAGTGTGTATAATTTTGTATAACTTGTATAACTTACTGAATTTACGTTTAGCTTTAGCCAGCACATTTAAATTTGCTTTAATGTCGGGCGCTCTGGCTCCCGGTAAGCATTTGAATAGGGTGGCTGGTGCCTCTATTTTCATATAACCAGGGCACTTTCAGCCGGTGTCTCAGTGGGTGCGTCTCTGAGTGGGAAGAACCTGTTTGAAACTGAGAGTTGTGTTTTGTCCTGCGGCTATGCCATTTTACAGTCACAAAGTTTCCCTGCTGCAGGGGATCTGCAACCGAAACCGAACAATGTATGGACCTAGTCACATCCAAAGTCTGTTCTAAAGCCCTATCACTCTTACTATCCTCAAGTAAAGTCTGGATGCGTGTCTCTAATTCTGAAATCTTCTCTGTCAGCCTAACTATTTCCCTACAATTATCACATGTAAAACCCCCAGCGCTGACAGAGAAGGCTACACTAAACATGTGGCAAACAGTGCATGTTACAATGATAGGAGAAGATGCCATGACTCATCGTATTCCTACTTCCCGCAGTTGTTTGATAAACTCAGGCAGATGAAAAACGCAGAAGATGAAGACAATATAGACAGTAAACACAGAAAACAGCAGACCGGCTAGCTCGGTGCTAACCAAACTGAGTCGTCTGTAATGAATAACTATCAAAAGCTAGCGGTATCTAGTTAATTCAATACGATGTAAGCAATACACAAACAAGTTACGTTAATAACTTAGACACCAAAAGTAATAGGGTCAGAGCAAGGCTAAGCAGAGGCACAAACACAAACCCCTTGCAGCAAGTCAGACAGGAACCGGAGTAGTACTAATAAATTATTAAAAAATATTAACCTCTCAGTTGTTGTTTTTTCAGTTGTTGTACATGTAGAATGTGACTATTGGTCGGTGTGGTGTTGTCCCACCCCTTCTGCACTGTCATTAAACGACTGGGCCAAAAGTGACATTGACAAGCACAGCTTTTTACTCAAGACTGAACATTTCTCAACTCTTGGTGAAATAACACTGATTACTCAGACTCCTAATTAAATTAACTGCATTTTAAATTGGTTCTGCAGATACAAAAATGTTGTGACTTTTCTTTTATTTATTTTTGTATATCCTATATTTTTATAGGATTTATATTGCTTCAGAGCAGCTTTACATATAATGAAAAATTAAAACACAGGAAACAGAATACGTGGTGTTATTGCAAATTCATATTGTTCAGTATAAGATGTACAAAACAAATAAGGGATACTAAGATTGTAGTTGGTTTATGAATGAAAAGTTGACTAATGATAACTATAAAAATTCCTGTCATTGCGTGTGAAGTCTTGTACCTCACAGTGGTTTAAAAGAGTAATGTATTTAGACTGCCTACAAAATCAGTATGTATTTCTGAGACTATGCAACATTTATTCAATTAACATTATAGATTGTCTTTTCATCTTAGATGGAGATAGCACTTAGAAAGAAGATACTACTCCTAAAAGGGTATAAGAGGTTTGCAATAATACCCCGTTGCAAAATAAAAGAATGGGAGACAAAGAAATAGCAAAATAGTAGTCTTTAGGACTGTAGTTAGATCATTATGCTAAAAGCAAAATTAACAATTTACAAAACCATAAACCAAGTTGAATGTCAGCTGTCTCCCAGTAAGCAAGCCAACAGGGTTTATACATATTTATACATCATTATACAATGATATATATATGGAGAATAAAACCTTGGGAAAAAACAGGCTCAAACAGGAAGGACAGTTCTCCTTTGGCACATTAAAGCTGCAATTCATTACTTGGATAAAAACAGAAAGCTGATAACACTGATTTATAATTTTAAATTGATTTAAAAACTGTCAGGTCTGATTTTGTAACAAATGTCAGGCACTGAAGAATGTTACAAACAGAGATGGCGACAGAAGCATAATATCACTAACTGCAGCTATAACATTACACTGCTGTGACTAGGCAGGGAACTAAAATGTCTAACTAAGCTGGATAAGTAGATAAAAGGAGGTTTAATAAAGAACTCCATCATATTCCCTAGTGTGGGACTAGTGTCGAACTAAAGATGGGTCAGTCTGTTTCGGGAATCGTACTGTCTCCCCACCATCTGGTCTGGATAAAGTCTGGATTGTGCTGACTACAGGACCTTGGGGAAAGACAGACAAACTTAGTGTGGAGCCAGTACATCTGTTCTATGCGAAGTATCCCCAGTTTTATGATTTGCTTAGTTAATGCTGGATTTAAATCTGAATTCTCTGGATAACTTAATTCATAAAAATGACATTTCACAGAGACTGCTCTCCTGTCTGTGGTTGAAAGCCTATGGCAGGCAAGAGCCAACTCTATGTCGTCTGTCCTAATTCTTCTCGCCCTGTCTGCCGCCTTTGACACAGTGTTATCGTCACTTTCCAGCCTGGGCATTTCTGGACCTGCACTTAACTGGTTTACCTCATATCTCACAGACAGATCTTTCAGGGTATCATGGAGAGGTGAGGAGTCAGTATCACATCAGCTGACCACTGAGGTCCTACAGGGATCAGTTCTTGCTCCTCTCCCCTTCTCAATATACATAGCTTCTCTGGGTGCAGTAATAAAAGCACATGGCTTCTCATACCATTGCTACACAGTTGATACACAGCTTTACTCTTCATTTCAGCCGGATGAACCATTGCTGCCTTTGCCTTTTAGACATCTCGGTCTGGATGAAGAAATGGCACCTTCAGCTCAATCTCAGCAAGACAGAATTTCTGATAATCCTGGCCAACCTATCATTGGAATACAACTTCACTGTTCAACTTGGATCATCCACCCTTAGAACTACTTAGTCTGTTAGAAACCTTGGGGTGGTGTTTGATGACCAGCTGAAATCACCTCCCACATTGCAACAATCTAGGTCATGCAGGTACTACAACATCAGGAAAATCAGACCTGTCCTGTCTGAGCATACAACGCAGTTCCTAGTCCAAGCACTCTTAATATCAAGGCTGGACTACTGCAATGCACTTCTGGCTTTCCTTCCAGCCTACACAAACAAATCCCTGCAAATGATCCAGAATGCTGCAGAACTTCTGGTCTTCAATCAACCAAAAAGAGCCTATGTCATGCCCCTCCTGACCTCACTCCACTGGCTACCTGTAGCCGCCCGCATCAAATTTAAAAATCTGACCCTGGCCTTTAGGACAGTCACCAGAACCTCACCCTCCTACCTTAACTCGCTCCTTCAGGAATATGTCCCCTCCCGCCAACTACCATCTGTAAATAAAAGACGTCTGATTGTCTGTACTTGCTAATACGTTCGCCTATTTTGTTCCTTCATGGTGGAATGAACTCCCAACCTCCACCCGATCTGCTGAGAAAATCACAACCTTTAAAAAACAACTCAAAACACATTTTTTAAAAAATCTTCTGTTCATCTTGTCTCAAGCAGCAGAATACGATTTGAATTCCACTTGTAAATGTAGCTTTGTAGACTTTGCTTGTTGGTTCTTTAGACAAAATTCTTAATGCTTTCGTCTTTTGTAAGTCGCTTTGGATAAAAACGTCTGCTAAATGAATAAATATAAATGTAATGTAGCCTAACAATTCTTTAAGGGATTTGGGTAATAAATCTATAGGACTATGTGCAGGCTACAATACTTGATAGGCAGCCAGTGCACGGTTGACAGAACCGGACTAATGTGGTCATACTTGTTCGTTTTTGTAAGAACTCTGACTGCTGCATTTTAAACCAGCTGGAGTTTTTGTACTAAAGCTGCTGGACAGCCAGCTAGTAAGGCATTGCAATAATTAAGGCTTGATGTCATGAATGCATGAATTAACTTTTCGGTGTTTGGCAAAGAGAGCATTTGTCATAGTTTTGATATATTTTTAAGATGAAAAAATGCAGTTTTACAAATATTAACAGATTTACAAGTATTAGAGTAAGGCAGAATTCTAGATTGTTCCTTGTGGAAGATTTTGGTTCAATAATAAAAACGTTTGTTTTGTCTGAATATTTATTCTTTAATTCTTAGGCATGTTCATAATAAGTTATAACAGGGTTTGCTCACATATTGCGTTGTTTCTTTTTTCTCCTTTTGGTAGAATCCAAATGGTAAATGTTATTAGACTTAATAACACTTAATTACGAAATGAATGACCGTAGGCTAGTGTAATACCCTTTTTTTACATAATGTAGTGTCTTAATTTCACCAGACTATGGGCAAAACCTGTGATTTAAACTCCTAGCTATATAATAAATGTTTAATATTTGTTGATGTAGCTTAGCAAACAGTTCAACAAGCTTAAACATCTTTGACAATGGTCACGTTCATAACTTTTTACATCCTTTAAACTTTTTACATAACGTTTTATCCTCATTATTGTGAACACAAAAATTAAAATAAATTGAATTGTTTATTGGACTCTTTGACAAAATAAAATAATAATAGATGGATTCTAACTAGATGGACTAAATTTTGAGGAAAATGTGAGTGGTGCTTGCCGTGGCAAAACTCATGTTAACATGTTGTAATATGATGCTAACATGATTACACATGATGTTAGCATACCTTATGCTAGATTTTGAGGAAAATGTAAGTGGTGCTTGCCGTGGCAAAACTCATGTTAACATGTTTTAACATGATGCTAACATGATGTTAGCATACCTTAGAATAATGCTATTATGATTTAGCATGATGTTGGCAAGACTTAGCTTGATGCTAACATGTCCTTTGTATGAATGTCCATGTTATCTTTGTATGAACAGCATATTCTGCATTATCAGCGTTATTAATGTGGCATACCACCTGTTACCATAATAAAGTACTTCAGTTCAATATATCTTAATTTGCGTATCAAAAGTTAAATAGAAAAAAGCCCATTGCATATAAAAGTTCATTGTTACTGTAATGTAAATAGCCTACAAATAGTGTAAGATGTAAAGCGGTGGTGTGACTTTTGGGAACCTTGAGCACGTAGCCAGGTCTGGGTCTCAGGATGATGTGAGAGTAGGCTGGCTTGAACTCTAGACACAACTCACAGACTGACAATGACTGCAGGTCCTAACCCTGTTGATGGAGGTCAGTAAGGAGCGCTCTCTTAAGAGATAGACTCTTTGGCTCGACCAACTCACACGGCTCACAAAGGGCTCCCAGTAGACCAAAAAGAACTACAGAGAGGTCCCAAGAGGTCAAGAGAAGCGGGGTTCAGTCTCTGGGACCCCTTAGACACCTGATGACCAAATTGTGCTATTCTACGGACTTGCCAGCCACTGCCAGGTGGTGGGCTGAGATAACATACACCTTCAGGGTTGAAATGGACAGCCTCTGGTCCAACCATGCAGGAAGGAAAGCAGAGCTTATCAGGCAAGTGTGGGCAGTCAGCAAAAAAGCTCCACTTCAGGGTATAAGCCCGGCTGATAGAAGGAGCCCTAGCCTGAGTGATAGTGTTCACCACACCTGTTGGTAGATCACTCAAGTCCTCTGTGTCCAAGGACCACATAAGGTTGGGGCGTGGGTGCCAGATAGTGCTCTGTTACTGAGAAATATCCTTCCTTCACCAGGGAGGGGTTGTTCTTAAAGAGCATCAAGTCCAAAAAAAAGGTCTGAGTGGGCCAGTATGTAGCAAGCAGCACCTGCCTCCTCGTCCTCCCTGATCTTGTACAGAGTCTTTGCAAGGAGGCTTACTGGGGAAACGCATACTTGCACAGACCCCGGGGTCAGCTCTGTGCCAATGCGTTTGTGCCGAGTGGGCCTTGGTCAGGGAGTAAAACAGTGGGCAGTGGGAGGACTCCTGAGAGGCAAACAGGTCCACCTGTGCCTCCCCAAATCAACTCCAAATATGCTGGATGGCCTTGGGATGGAGTCTCCTCTTTCCTGGGCTTGACAGCTGTTGTGAGAGCATGTCAGCCGCATGGTTGAGCTCACCTGAAATGTTGGTGGCACGACACGACTTGAGTCACCGCTGACTCCAGAGGAGGATATGGCAGGAGAGTTGAGACATATGAGTGCAAACTGCCTTTGTGGTTGATGTAAACCACAGTCGCCATGGTGTCCGTGTGGACTAACAGTGCTTGCCCTGCAGCAATGGATGAAACTGGTGCAGGCCCAAAAGCACTTGGCGGTGCGTCAAGATCCTGTCCAGGAGCTAAGTCCATCTGACCATTGCACACAACACTCCAGCCTGTCTTTGAAGCATCTGTTGTGACAATGTTCCTGGACACTTGTTCTAAGAGCACCTTAGAGTTGCACCTTAGGACTGCAATTCCTGTGCGGCTCCAAGGAACCAGTTGTCCAGCCGCAAATGTTCTGGACTTGGTGGGGGGTTCCATTCCAGTCCAATTGTGCCAGCTGTATGGGCATGCCTTCTGTGAGAGTACAACCCAACTGCCAACTGCCGCCTCAGCATGTTTTTGCCCAGACGTGACGAATTCTTCACTTTATTGTTCAGTACTCCTGTCATTTACCACTTACTATATGGTTAGGGTTTAGTTAAGTGTAATTATGCAGTTTTAACAGAGACAATAAAATATAGTGTTACCAAACATTGTTATGCTTGTTTGTTGTGACATTACTGTCAGATCCAATAGTCAGTATATTCTTTTTTATACAAATTGTTCGTGACCACACAAACAGTATCTTACTGATGCAAGCACATGAACAGTGATAATTATACAATCTAATATAATCTAGAACTCTAGCACCTTTTCCACACCATGGCACTTGTAATCCTCTGAGGCATCATCCATTTGTTGCTAAAGTATGAATGAACTAAATGATCAGAGGGGCTAAAGAGGCAATGATGTAGGCGTGGCCTTCTGATTGTGTAATACTGTGACATCAAAACAATATCTGTCATCTTGTTTTGTGTGGCAAAAATATTTGTAGTGTACAATTACAAAGCTTCTATTTAGGCTCCTACTGTTTTTAATTGGATGAACTAAATTAAATCTGGTGTCATCTTATATAGACTTAGAGTATAATAGAATTAGTCATTTTAATAGTAAGTTTATTAGTTATTAGATTAATCAAATATCAAAATCATTTGCATGCATTCTTCTTTAACGACTTAAAATTGTTTGCTTTTAAATGCTAGTTAGCAGTGAAATCAAAGTTTCTAGAACAGTTTCTAGTACACTTTCATCTTTATATAATTTCCAAAATACAATTATTAAATAAACAAAAAGGCAATTATTTTTATCTTATGTTTAGAGTGCCAGCTTCTTCCTGGGAACAACTTTACAACAGAATGCAACATACCAGGAAACTTTATGTGTGGGGATGGCAAATGTATTCCTGGAGGCTGGCAGTGTGATGGATTTCCAGACTGCTTCGACAAGAGTGATGAAAAAAGTTGCCGTAAGTCTCACTGTTTGGCCCAGTCATACAAGCAATGACATTTCAGAATAATCAAAACAACATTGCAGATGCTGTGCAACAGTTATTGTTGTAAAGTTACATTAATGTTTTCTTGTGCATTGAGAAATGTATGTTAAATATATTTCCATTCTAGTTTATGTGCATGTTGTCTTAAAATTAAAGTGTTAAAATTTTGTCTCTGACCTAATGGAAATGCTGCCACTTGGAAGAACCAACCAAGCCTCCCTTCCAAGGCCAAGGTAAGTTTTTCTTATCCCGTGTGGTGGGCTTACACTGCTGCAGGACAGGATGCTTCATTCTTCATGCCATTGCCATCCTGCAGGTACAGTGGGCCAAGGAACTAAAACAACTACACAGGGTTAGTTCTGAACCAGGACTTATGCGCTCTGCAACTAATCTTTCCCTGCATGTGACAAAAATCAGGCACAGGCCCTGGGCAGAATGATGTTCATACTTGTGGTCCAGAAAAGACACCTGTGGCAAAACCTTGCAGAGATGAAGCAGGCTGAGAAGATGCATTTACTCAGTGTCCCCATCTCCCAAGCAGGTCTGTTAAGTGACACTGTTAAGGACTTTGCACAAGAGGTATACCATCATAGATGGGTTGGTGACCAAAACAAAGAAGATCTTCCCCCAGGTTTGAGGCTTTCCCATCCAGGCTGGGGCAAAGCAGGCATTTTATCACTTCCTATGTCCTCACACCCACTTTACTCATCTCCTGGGTCTTACCCTGTTCTGTTCGCCAGATGCCTGCCCAGGTTTAGATGCATTCTGTACACGTCAGTTCGAGGAGAGGATGATTTGGTCCTTTGGACAGAGATCCTCACCATTTTTGCAAAGGGTGAGTTTGTGTCATTCGCAGAGATGGAAGAAGGGTTTTACAGCTCTGACTTTATCATGCCCAAGAAGGGGAATGGGTTGCATCTTATGCTGAATTTGTGCATCCTAAACAGAACCCTTCACAAGATTCTATTTAGGATGCTCACACAGAAGCACATGTTGTCATCAGTGCGTCACCAGGGTTGGTTTACAGTAATCAACTTGAACTATACATAGTTAAACGTGTCGATCCCCCTTCAACACAGACTGCCTTTTCAGTTTTCACCGAACAGGACCCCATCTGTGATGGTATATAAGTTGTCTTAAGTTGTTGGTGATGTTGCTTGCTCTGAGTAGGCTTCGGTCATTGATTCAGGGGCAAGCATGTGTTGATGCATAACGCAACTCATCCATTACCTACTATTATGGAGTTTGCAGACAGTGAAATCTCTGCGAATTATCCACATCCCGGGTCTTGCTCTTATAACAGGTTTGGCTTTGAGGAGGGTGGAGAGGGTACGTCATGGCACCCTTAGCTAAACCTGTGCAACTTTCATGTCTGGCCCCTGGATGGGACACGTAGGACATAACTGGTTTATCTTCAGCAGTGGTCAACACTATCACTCAGGCCAGAGCCTCCTCAGTGAGGTGGTTGTATGCCCTGAAGTGCCATCTCTTCATGGACTGGTGTTATTTCCTGTGGGGAAGATCCACAGAAGTGTGCCGTCAAATCTGTGTTGTCCTTCCTGCAGGAGCAATTGGATGGACATCTATCCCATCCAATCCAAGGGTAAGCTGCTCAGGCAGCGTGATTCAATTCAATTTTTTATATATAGGGCTTTTCGCAATGTTGCAATAAAAGTATTGGACATCTACAACACAGAAAACAGACTACATGGTATTATTGCAATTTTTGTTGTCATTAAAAGATGTACATTAGTAAAACTATTTAGGGATAAAAAGATTGGGTCCCACTTTATATTAAGTGTCCCTAATACCTGTGAACTTACATGGTAACTAGATGTATACATAGCATGTAACCACAGTGTATGTACACATTGGTACATTGCATCTACAGCTCTAATACTGGTGTAACTACACACATGTAACAACCCACTGAATAGCATGTGTAAGTACAAATGTGTAACAGGACATTGGTAACAACACTTTTTTTCACTTCTGGAAGTGCACGTGTAACAAGATTTACGTAACTACATTTTGTAACAACAATATGTACTCACACAAGTTTTTATACTTCCACACAGTCGGTCAACACTGCAGTTACAAGTTTGGATTACCCTG
>JAZGTI010007125.1:0-12805 GCA_036877585.1 Botia kubotai | reverse complement strand
GACTGTGCGGTCGTTGTCTCAGTGGCAGCCAAGCTATGTCACGTCCTTCCTAGACCTCAAGGGCACCTTGTACATACATAAAGCAGTGCCATATCTCATAGTAGAGGTGCATTTCTGCCTTTATGGTGCTATTAACTTCAGGTTCACCTCATCAGTGCTCTACTGATAGCCACTGCCTGCTATGTCAGTATGTCTGACTCTGGAACAGCGATTGGAGGGCTGGGGTAACAGTGATATGTAGGAAAGCATCCTCTATCACAACAGATTTATGAACATTGAATTTTCTTCTCACTGATCAATAAAGACTTTTGTTGTTGTTTTGTAACCTAGTACCTATTTCCTATGCTCCCATGAACTTCATCCAGTGTCATAAAGAGAATAGTCAAATAACTCTCTAAACTCTACTCTAAACTCTTACTTTTAAGAGTTATCCTGATAACTTTGTTTGCATTAAGATTGTTATATATTGTAGGTACATTCCCATAAACAACTGCTGATCGTAACATGTTAATCCTGTTGCCTTTTACAAAATTCTGATTTTTTACTCTTTGCCACAATTGGAATATGCTATATTTATATATATATATATATATATATAGTATATTATAAATATATAATAATATATAATAATATTATATTATATTTAAAATTTTATATTAAAATTATTTCACTGTCTTTGATGGATATCTGTCATCTATCA
Organism: Botia kubotai; assembly: GCA_036877585.1. NCBI lineage: Eukaryota > Metazoa > Chordata > Actinopteri > Cypriniformes > Botiidae > Botia > Botia kubotai. The sequence continues at coordinate 12,105 of JAZGTI010007125.1, read as the reverse complement.
TTATCTATGTATCATTACTATCTATCACTATCTATAACTAATACCAGCACACATTTGGTGAAACTGATTTAGGACCAACAACAAATTAAACCTTTTCACCATGGTACTGCTTCCACACTGTAAGAGAAACAGTTCCCAAGTTGAGCCTCTTTGGCTCCACCAGATAAATTCTACTGGTCCAGAGATTTAAAAACAAAAGCTTGGAGTTTTCAAAATAAAACACATTTCCAAAGAAAACAGAGTGTTGGAGACTTACCTCATAGTCGACCTCCAGGGAATCTCCATCACCTTTAGTCCTGAAGTGCTGAGTGTGTCTGTCTAAAGTAAAGTTGACCTGCTTATTAAAGCGTTCGATCAAAACAGAGTGCCAGTGGAGATCATCCAGGAGGCTTCCAAGTGTGACCACCATACGAGCGCTGCTGGATCGCACCCTGCTGTCATCTACCAATCAGAGGAGTTTTCCCAAGAGTCATACCATATGTGAACTACCATTGGCAAATATATATTAATATACTGTATACGTTCAAAGAAACAGAGAGTAGCCTAAGAATCGTATATACAAAAGAATAGGGATTGTATCAAAATAAATCTACAATAAAAGCAGGTATTACAATAATCATTGATCTGAGATTCATTTGAATATTTCAACCCATTAAGAGTCTTTGTTTCCAGGAGTTCTGTAACTCACCCAGATTTAGATGCAAAGCCAACCTGCCACGATGAAGCTCCAGAGTGATATAATCCCCTCGCTGGCCTTCTCCATGCAATAAAACACCCTCCGCCTGACGACTCTTAAACCGCAGAGATATAACATCTTTCACCGTGCTCATAGACTTCTGGTTGAATCGGTAGAGTAACGAGCTTCTGCCATCAAAGTCAGTCACATATGAACCTACATGACACATGAGAGATTTAGCATTTAGTATTTCTCACACATGAAAGAATTTTTTATTTGTTTAAAATTAAATACCAATGAAGATCATAGCACACAAAACGATTCCTTGTTTTGACTAAACGCTGATTTTGCATTTGATTTCACGTAAATGATGATGTCACGTAAATGTCTGGAAGCCGTCTAGACTCTGAGTGATTGTGTGAAAACTGCTGGAGCTTCTTTTCACTCTAAATGCTGATGAGAACATTTAAAATGTAATCAAGAAGATGACCTGTATCATGCTGAAACTAAATAAGGAAAGAACATTTGAAAGCAAGGGAGAAAATTAGGTTCGCTAAACTGCTAGAGCTGCAGGCTACAGGTAAGACTCACTTAAACCGAAATGCTTTGGTTGACATCTGGGCCGGCTTCCGCTGTGTAACGACTAAAGATGATGTTATGGACGATGTTTCCAAATTGCTTGTATCCAAAACAACATTGTAGGCCCAGTGAGTTTGTTGCTAGGCTACCTTCGGAGCAATATTTTTGCAAACATATTTGGGCCAGGAACCAATGCTTAATCAAGACCAGTGTTTTCATTATTTTCAGCCTGGCAAAACAGAGTATTTTAGTTGTTGAAAAGCAACACAGACCTGCAGACTGTATGTATAAATCTGGATGATATGGCAGGTCTTTCAAAGCATTAAGGAGAAAGGCAGAAAAAGAGTTACGATTTAATGTATGCTTAAGAGACACAATGTATACAGTGTAGTTAGAATATACAGTGATGCTTTCATGTAAGCAATATGAGTTTAGCGGAACCAGGTGACTGGCAACAATAGGAACTTCTGCTGTGCTTCACTGCAGAACATCAGCTCAGGGAGAATGAACTGTGTCCACTGACAGCGTTGTTTATTACCACATGCTGCGCGAGATGTTCTAGAACCGGATTCACTAAAGGAATTATGCAAATCAGGTAACGCCGCAAACTGCCAAAAGAATCTGTGCAGACTGTGTGCTAAATTGTGGAGAATGCAGTATGCATCTGGCATACAGTACTTTGGTGAGAATGACTGCAATCCATTGACTCTTTAAATTGCAGAAAGAGCTCAACTACACTGTGCACCTGGATACATGCCCAGCTATAGTGCTGTTCTCCATCATTTGATGAATCGCTGCTGCCATGATCAATAGAAAAATGTACAAAAAACATCAATTTAAAATAAAATTTACCGTCTGCAGCAGACAAATAGCACTGACTTTTATGAATAAAGCTATCTATTATATCTATTATAAGCCTTATTTAAATAGATGGGGGCACTAAAAATAATGACTTATAAAAATTAAACACAGTGTAGCACTTTATCAGCGCAGATAAGGTCTGGTTAAACTGGATTAGGTTGGTTTACTTAGTAGATACAGGGTTATATTGAAACCACTGTTTATTAAATTCACCCATCAGAATGTTAAAGAAGTTTACATGATATGATCAAAAAGGGTTGATTCCACTTGAAGTAAAACTTTCCTTATTTACTTAATTATAACACACTTGAGCAACATGCCCGGTGTTCCAGAAATGAGAGAAGATTAAACATTTCTTTCATCGTGGCCTATTAAAGAGCTAAAATATTCCTTTAAAAAAAAAATTTTAAAGGGCAAAACAGTGTATCGCATAAATGCAAAGTACCATATCTTCTTTCTCATGCTCGTTTGCACATTTCTTTTCTAGAATTGTCTTTATTTCAGCCCATTACTCTATAATGCCACTCATTATGAGACATACATACAGCCCACAGAGAAGCGAGCGAGAGAGAGTGAAAGAAGTGTGTTTTAAAAGAATGAAGCAAGGCAGAAAGGCTCATATAGATTCAAACAGTGACTATAATGATCTATTTGTGATAATAAGCAACTGCTCCATTTGGTCAAATAAGGAAAATGCTAGCTAAAACAGACACGGTCTGGGCATAACAATCTTATACTTACAGATAATGATACTTATGTAGCATTTGCGCCAATCTCAGGTTCATCTTGAGTTCACAACTGCCACAGCAGTTGGCTGATTAGCATTAGCATTTTGCCCATTATGTGATATGTGGCTAAAGATAATCTATGCTGTTAGATGTAATCCCGGAACTACCAGTGAGCAACAGCCATCACATCTTGTCTAATTAAAAACACATTTATGCTTTTCCTTTAAAGTTACATTTTAAACTTGAACGATCTAGTGAATATAGCCGAGTGCTTTATCATAAATGTTTAGTTTGATTGTCTAGGGATCAACATGAATTAAAGCCTTACAGTATGAAATGCTGTTTATGTTCTGTGTCTTTTTTAGACAGCTGAACTGTGATTCTTTATGAACTGTGAGGATTTATCAGCAAAGCACACATCCATCCAAATGTAATACATGGATCATGCTCCTTGAATGATGAAAGTGCTCGCTAGATGACCTTTAATACGAGTAATTCGCCAACAAAGGTCTAGCTAATGTAGCCTGAGTGTCTGATATTTAGATGTCTTTGTCAGGTATCGGAAGATATACAGTCATTAAACAACCTTCGTTTAAAATCACTTGAGTAAAAAGTGTCGCAGCTGTCATGCAGTGTATTATCTGTGTGACCTTGATTCAGCACCTGTTGGAAATTCTGTGTGACTGAAATAAGAAAAAACAGAATAGCTGCAAAGATCTGCTGGAAAAGAATTATGGGTAGTGCTATCACCTTATATACTGCGCCATAGCCTTTTCATCACCCGCTACTGTGAGCGTGAGCTGTGATCTAGGATGTTTTTGTTTTGCTTTATTTGTTTTGTTCTTTTTAATAAGAATAAAAGCAACTGAAATCTGTAACTGTAACCAACTCTGATTATCTATCTGACTCCTCCAAATCCAGAGAAGTAACTTCAGAGTAAATGTCAGTTAAGAATTAGTCATTTGTAATATTGTATGTTTAATATTTTATATGTATTTGTTTAATCTGTCACTCACGGTAGGCGCAGCCATACACAGCCACCCGGAGACCCACTCGACCGCTGGTGCTCCACTCCAGAGGAACAAAACGAAGGAACCGGGTTCTGATAGACTGGCTGAGTTTATGGTGGACAACACTGTCTGGATTCACATTACCCACAATCCTCTGCGAACAGACAAAAAAGGAGATTTTTTATAATCATTTGATAATATGCTAATTGATAAGGTGAACAATTTATGACTGCACACATTCAGTTGAATCTAATAGTATTTGTCTTGAAGGGCCCAACAGTTTATGTAAATGTCAACTTATTTTCATCTGCTAGTGCACATAATTTGACAGTAATTTGTGTCTGACTCACTCTCTGTTAAGATTCATGTTGAACACGAGAACAGATGACCAAAACACCGCATAGTTTTTGGATGAATCACAAAAGGAAAATGTCAACATTCTTCAAAGATAGACTGTGCCCCTCTGAGATTGTGATAAATAACATCAACAATATCATCACCTTCCCTGGTGAGTTACTAGCAGCCCACAAACACTGTTATGATGCCAGCAATACCAAGAAACTGACGGTAATGACTTTAAAGCATTGTTCTGCTTGTGCGCCGGCTTGGAGGAAGAAATATCGTTCTTGCCAAAAGTATTAGGGTAACAGATTTGTAGATAAGCAAGCTCACTTCTTCAGAGTTTGTGAAAGATGTACCGTAGAGATTCTACTCTTAAGGAGTTATCATGGCGTGTGAAAATTAATTTCAAGTGCAATTTCTTCCCCCCAAAAAATTTTGACTTGGCCTGTAGTATGTTGTTTTAATTGTATACAAATTTTCAGTTTTTAAAGCTGCAGGACAGTTTTAATTCCTTGACGTTTTTATGCTGTTTTTTTGACTGCACAAAAATACAATGAATCTTATTATTTGTATTTTTATGTTGTATGTTTATGTTATGTTTTCATGTTGTATATATATATATATATATATATATACATTTATATTATGTTGTACAGATATTTAAAATATATAATATATATTAGATATTTTTAGATATTTAAATGTTATACAGTGGTTTACATTTTTCCATTCTTAAACTCTTCCACATGAACTCCTTTCCCATGACTTCATCAGCTCCTCGCTCCTCATTTTAGCACCCACTGACGACAACATCCTGTCCCAGACTGCATCTTGTTCTGTCTTTTTCCACCTCTGAGAGGAAAAAGGAAAACAACAATACATCCATCCAATTACCTTTCAGTTCACCTCGACCCAAGGGCGCGGCTGAGCTCCCACTGGAGCTGTGGAGATGCCCCCGATTGCAGGCTGCCCACGTACACAGCTCCTCTCCACACTTCATTAGCTCTGTTCCTGTATTGACTCCTGCTAGACCCCCACCTTCTTTCATTAAGCGCCTGTGCTCGGCTGCCGTTATGATAACTCTCCACAGACCATTTCATCAGCCCTCTTACGTCTGTAACTGTTACACCTTCTGTGAGTCACCAGTCGTCACTCCCCTTAATCCAGAGTCTTTCTAACTCGCTTCACATCAGAAAGAAAAGCCAGCACAAGATAAGCTAAACCGAAGTGGTTTTGTATTTACATTTATGCATGTGGCAGGGATTTTTATCCAAAGCGACATTCAGAACACGTAAGACATAATTTATCCATACATGTGTTCCCCTGAGAATCAAACCCACAACCTTTGTGCTGCTAACGCATGTTCTGCCAAAACCTTTGACTGTGCTTGATATGTGATGGTTCCTTCAAATAACAGCTTGTCACAAACTGTACATAGAATGTTTCTTACAGATTTAAAGAACGGTCTTGACATGTCGGGTTTTATTAATAGAAAGTCGCCCATGTGTTTGCACAGACTTTCTCCGCTGACCCTGAATTAAAACTCAGCCCCATGAGAAACTAAGACCTCAGAGTGTCACAGATAGAGCGCACCTCTGTGCCTCTGTGACCGTGTTTAAACGAGAGCCAAGACAGCAAAACTGTCCCCAGATGATAGACAAGCAGTCTCTTCCTTTTCAGCCTTCCTCTTCATCTCCTGTGTGCATTGCAGTCCTGCTCTAGCAATGTCATAAACATAATAGTTGCAGTTACTAAGCAAAGCTTTAAACTGGCGAATATCTAAAGGGATTCCAACACCTGACAAGTGACAATTCCATTATACTCTGAAAGCTGATGGGTGCTGCTAGCGTGCGTATAGCGTCAAATTGAAGAAACTCACACCTGAGGTAATTTTTGGAACACTTCTGTGATTTTGATTCTGACCTGTTATGGGTAAATGACTTGCTGGCTTATATGTCAATTATACTTTATGGCACCTGAATGAACCACCAGGCTCCTGCTTTAAGCAAGCTAATGTAACGAATTGATGGGCCCTCTCATTGATTGCCTATGGGGTTGCTCAAGCCTCCGTGTAATGTGAGGCCAGAGAGGAATGGATGAAGAGGAAGAGAAAATAGAGAGACAAGAACACTTTTTAGATAACCATTGACCAGTGCTGGGTACTTGGGGATTGTAATCGGTTACTAATCGGTTACCGATCGGTTACTGGTTATAAACTACATGGCTACAATTTGTACAAACTACAATTTGTACAAGAAGTAACATAATCCCCTAGATTACACATTTTTGTAATGTAATTTACTTTTTGATTGCATTGAGATTTAATTGATTGCATGCGTTTTAAAAAAGATTGTTTCATTTTAACACATTCACAGGCTCACAGTCTCAAATAGGTTTGCATTTCTGGGAGTTTTTTTTTACAGTTATTGGAAGGTGCTTTGTATCTAGTCCTACAGAGTCTAATAAAACGCACAAAGTAACTAAAGTAGTAAGTTTATGAAAAAAGTAAAAAACAAAAAAGTAAAAGTATTATGTAATGTAATGATGTAAAGTAGTTTGTAACAGTAAAATAGTAGTTGTACTCTGATTACGAGTGTTTTAAATTGTAATGTAGTTTGATTAGAAGAACTTGATTTTGGAATCCAGATTACACATAATTGGTTACTTTCCAGTAACAAACAAAAAGCACCTGGAAACATGGAGCTTATGTGATAAATTGGATGCTATATAGTTAAGTATATTTCAGTATATGTAAGTTTTTCAGTAAATAAATGGCATAAAGGTGATTAAAAGAAACAATGAACTGTGCTTTGTTAGATTAAAGTGCTGTAAGATTAAAGCAGTTGCTTAATGATTTTAAATACTTACTAATCTGCCACCTTTTTCAAAAGACTTTGAATGATTTTGCAATTTTTGCTACTGCTGAGCTAAACCTTAATCCTAAACCCTAAGATCTTAGACGCAGATACATTCGGTCTTAGATCCAATAAAAGTAAGGACTTCACAGGCTACATCAGCTGAGAAAAGATAAACTTACCAGTGCTGATAAGGTGTCCCTCTTTATTAAGATTTATTAATGTGGACTTTTACTGTAACAATCAATAACGGTAAAAGTTTGTGGTTTCCAAAGCTCTTCAGCAGAGGTGCGAGAAAGGCATGACATGACTGTGTTATAATTACTGTATCAAATTATTGTCAGTAAAACACATCTGCCACAGCCCATTATGGATGATGCAAACCAGAAAGATGATCTCACAGTTATTTCCGACAGCAGTGCACTATAGATTTTGAGATAATGCATGTTTGAAGCCTTTTCAGTAATACAGGAATAAAAGGTCTTTCTGCCCTTATAGCCCTGGAAAGGGGCTAATCCTTCACAGAGAGATATTCTGGATGTTATGGCAGGCTAGCAACTCAGAGATGTCTGTGTTAACGTTATGCTAATGTTCTGCGGTTCAATTCCTGTCATTCTACAAGAGCAGATCTTTACTTTTTATATTCAGTCTCAGAAATTCTCAGGGTAACCTTCTCAAATGACACAGACACTAGTACAACTCTCTCTTTCCCTCTCTTTCTCTCTCTCTCTTTTCTCTCCTTCTCTTTCTCTCTCTCTCTCTCTCTCTCACACACACACACACACACTGCCTCAAGAAGAAAATGACAAAGACAGACATGAATTCAGCTCCGCAGCTCAAAGGCCCAAAGGCTGTAAGAGGAAAGAAATGACCGCGGCGAGACCCCTACAAAGCTTCTACGCTCAGCAATTTTCTGTCAACGTAGGCGAATCCTGTTCCCCCGCCAGGAGATGATGGCAATACAAGACGAGAGAAGATAAAGGCAAAGAATGAAATGTGTCAGAAAAACTCACAAACACTCAATACATCTCACCAGCTATTTCTGCTTTTGAAGTGCTAGCCTGTCTTCAGTCAGTTTGAGTTCACCGGCGCCACACTATTAGGGATTAATGAGCTGACTACTACTAATACATGTAATTAATCCTTAATTGCAATTTCTCTGCCATGACTGGTTATTGATTAAAGATATGTTTCTAATGCACGAAGAATGCAAGCTTGTAGAACATGATCTTGTCCTACCTTGTTCTCAGCCCAACCCTCCCCCTGTACCTCTCTCTCACACATGCTTTATCATTACTGTAGCAAACACAACACATCAAAACACTCACCGGCATCCGCAGTGCAGGCTGAGAGCAATTATCTGACGCTTTGGGGAGCCCATTCACACCTTCCTTGAGGAAGACCTTCTCTGACATACAGTTCAGTGGAGGCAGATAATGCTCTGCCGTTGGGTTGTTCAAACACCTAGCCAAACACCTTTGCCAGCTTTCCTTACAATTTCAGATACACATACTGTACAACAACAGTCATTAAGACGAAGCACCAGCGAGGCTTGATAACAAATTAAGAGTGTTTTTCTTAACCTAGATTTGAATAATTATCTTCAATTATCAGACTCTTTCTATTACAATCATTTCACTTTCACAATCATCATCACCCTATCACTGAACATGACACTCTTAAACATGTGAATCTGTATGATGTGCATGGGAAGGAGACTATGCAGTGTAATAATCTTTCTTTCATGTGAAGAGCAGATGCAGACCTGTGGCACTGAGATTTGTTTGCCTTTAAATTTTGCTGCAGGGTTTAAACACGATCCTCTCAACATAATTGTTTTTACAATACAGTGAAAAAAGCCGGGCCAATTTTATGTTGACGTACATAAAAATGCTGTAATTTGAGAAGGTTGTGTACTAAATATAGGGAAGGAAAGCTATTTCAAGTAAATTTTACACCATACTATTTAAACACTATACATACTGTTTATTTCCCATACCTCACTTGATGACAGAAGGTACATCTATCAATGTATAAAATGACAAAGATCAAGCTGGTAAGGGACAGGTAAGTGAGAGGACCATAAACGTAATGCACCGAATGGTACCATAGAAACATTTATGTACAGAATACTAAATCAATTCAATATACAATACAGTACAACAACATGACAATCCTTTGCCTGATTCCATGGAAGATCTGAAAATATGACCTTTTTTATATCATGTCTTATAACATCTTTATAACATTCAACATCTCTATCCTATTTAATATCAAATAAAACTGCTGGCTGCACATTAATACACGGAGAGGAACTCTTGAAATTACTCTTATTAAAATGAAAAATACGAAAGTGTGTAGTTTAGCAAAGCCGAGAATTGAGTTGAGAATGATTATCTTTTCACACTTCTGATCAAATTTCCATTAAACTTGTTACCGATCAACTTTATTCTACGTTTCCACTACATAAAACACAAATTACATCTTACCCGACTGTTATCTTCTCCTTTCCTAAACACAATCTGAAATGTCATTATATCTTTAATAAAGTGGCGGCCACATAGTTTAAATGTAATTACAACGCAGCGATATGAGACAATGAATCTGACATCATTTAAATATGTTATAACTGCTGCTACTCAGACTGAACACAGTGACAGCACAGGTGTGAGTGGCACAGCATCAAACACCTGTGATGACTGAATGTCTGCAGCAGGCTCAACATGATTAGAATGTTCTATTTTGGGTGTCTCAAAAATTGCTTGTAGCATGGTCAGCTCATGTTATCAGAACCTCAGTTCACAATCCAGCTGATGACAGTAAGTGGCACTCAGTTGCATGTTTAAAATGAGACAATGCATTTTTTTCTCCACAGCACCGGAAATTGCTTACTGTACATCAGCAAACAATCGACTACAATAAGTAATTAAAAGTTGTCAGAGATAATGACATTTCTTTCATATGCTCTCCGGAATACTTTATTCTGATGTCAAGTGACATTCTGTTCAAATATTTTTTCGTATAATGATGGCGAAATTATATCTACTGCTGTTTCATGTCTCTTGTGTGTTTTGGCTGTTGCTCTCATCTCACATAATACAAGAATTTTAACTCAAGTCAATATTTCATCTTGACTTATTTATTTTAGATAAGCGGCAATCCAATAAGCAGTAATGTTGAGTAAACCGGTGATTAACTCTAAGCTCATTTAGAGTGATACAAGACCTTACAAGTTCATATTACCTTGTAGAGGTTTATTTTGCCATAATGACCAGCTGACTGTACATTATCCCCTCCATATCACAAGCTAAACCCATGCAGGTGTGAAGGCTGTTCCATCAGTAATTGGTACTAAAACACTCACCCCGACACTGTCCTCCAACATATACTGCTTCCAGATCCGCCCGGTGTCACTGTAGAGGAGCATATAGGCACTGACCCAATCTGCGCTGCCGTGACGACCTTGYGTGGCCACCGCTGTTACCTCCATTCTGTCCTGAAGGTCAACCTGCAGCCATGGCGACCTGTCTGTCGATTCTGGGCTCCACCCACCTCCTCCTAAAGGACCCCAGAAGACCAATGTCAATGCCCATTAAAACTCTGAGAAGGTTTAAGATTTTGACAGAAGCTGTTCTAAGACCAGCCTTATACGGTGTCCTTGCTCTAAAGCAAGACACAATGGAGAACAAATATGCATTTGTTTGAGTAAATATATGCTAGACTCTCAGACTAGTTGGTTTTGTATTCACAAGGTTACTTGATGGCACTTGTTTAACAGATTCTAGCCTGGAACAAACCAAAAAGCCTCGACTTCTTGACCTCACTTAACATGTACAGCGTTCACTTTGGATCAAGCATGGGGAGTCATGCCGGGGGACACACATGTTCCATAAAGATGCGTTTCTGTCCCCTACAGTCCGACCACCAAGGACTGTATGGTGAAAGTGGTCCTGCTCAGATGGAGAGGTTCATTACACAAGCACCGCAGGCTGCAGCTCGCCTCCACAGGAGCAGATGAGGGCAGAATTTTAAACCTGGGATTTCTGATTGAAGGTAGCAGCGTTTACACAGACCCCCCCAGGGAGAGGAATCATTTAGTTGGTTACAGTCGTTCAGGGAAGAGGTTGGGCACAACTATGAACACCTCAGAAGACACGCAGAGAAAGGGTAAAAGGCTTGATATGGCTTTGAACATATCAAACCTGTAATTTCCCGGTGGCAAAGTTGTTTTCTTTTTTCTGCATTATGGGCCTGAAGTAAGTGCTCAGGGATGGGTTTAGCAAACACTTAGCAAGCGCTTAGCAAACACTTTTTATCTACACGTATAATTTTCAGTATGATATTTCCTAAAGCGACTCAGACAACTATTGAATTCTAATACAAGCAAGAACACAGACTTACCATCTCTTCTGTTTAGTTTAGCGAAGTACGCAGCCCGGCTGTCAGAAAAATGTGTGGAGCTCTGAAATGACGTTGCAGGCAGAAGAGATGCCAGAGGTCCATCACAGCTGTCTGGATAACAGAACAACAAAGAAATATTAGCTTATGGAAAAATAAACTCCCACACTCTTGTATGTGTAAAATGGATTTTCTTCACACAAGTCCTTAAGGGTTCAGATAAGCTTTAAGGGTTTGATTCCTCTTTCTTTAATTTAGCAATGTAAGTTTATTTTATAAAAGCAAATACCACATGCATGTACATGAGATGTGTATCTCTAATTCCTTTTTGCCCTTTTTCCAAGTTCTCTTCGCTGCTGCCTGGCATGATTTAGCATCAGCAGAGTACCTGCTTAGTCTTTAAATATGACAGTGCTATTAATTTCACTTTAGTGATCCATGGAAAACAAGCCTACTAATATCTGGATTCTGTATCAGCTTAATTTAGGAAGAAACAAAGAGCATTTCTCTGACATTGTTGTTGCTGAGGATATCTGTAGAACAACTCTTCACAATGTGATTAACTGAATGAAGACATCCTCTGTGAGGTGCTTTTTGGGAACAATAACAGGCAAAAGATCTGCTATCTACCCCCCTCCTCATAGTCCTTAATAAAT
>JAZGTI010007124.1:0-22190 GCA_036877585.1 Botia kubotai | reverse complement strand
GTGGGGTCAATCATTAAACACACGGACGCATCTCTTTTGGGCCAACACATACTATCCCACATTCCCTGGGAAAGTGTCAGAAGGGATGGACTGTGTTTATCTTCATTCCTTCGAGGAATCAGGTGCTTTCTGTCACCTGGGTAACTGAATCTCCATGGATGTCACAACCAACCCGCTGCCTGAACCGAGTGGCACAGCCCCACCGAGATCTGTAACATCTGATCCTGAGTCAGTCAGCTGGATGCCATTCCCAGCGTTTCTTAGAGAACTAGCAGAAAGGAAGATAAATACAGGTAAGAATACATGCCTGTTCTTTCATTTTTGGACTGAATTTGGTCTACAAGATCACAGTGGGGTCATGGATTTCTTTTGCATGTGAATATTTAGGCTTTGTTCTTTAAACAAGGTAGCATTGTGTTTCAGTATAAAGGATACATAATCCTTTCCATCCTAGGTTATGTCGAGATAACTGATGAGGTACACTAGATAAGTCTTTGATTTTATTTATTGCTTTTGACCGGAGTAACATCCCCTGTCAGCTCACAGTTGTGCTGTCCAAAATCCTTCAGAACAATGGAACGAAACGTAAAGAAAGACCAGACGGAAGATATATTCATCCAGGGCGACTGCAATCTAAAGTGCAAACAATACCTCATCAGGTCTGGTGCCTTAAATCACAGGATTAGTGTGTGTGTGTTTTTTGGTGGTAGTAAATCAAAGCTGCATTTGGTTTACCTGACTGTTGTAATTATTTGATCAGCTGGCGATCTGTGTTTTAGTTTGTTTGGTGAATCAACAGCTGAGTATTTCCTCAGCCCTTCCTCAAGCTCAAAGGACAAACCGCATTGGTTTTTCAAGCTACAAGATGACATGAGAGGTAGATGAAATTTCTTTGTTTTTTTACCAGAGAGATGGATAGTAATATATTAAATGAATTGAATGGTTCTGTATTTGCTTATTATTGCAATAAAAATGCAATATTAATAAATGCAATATTCTGAGGTGTGTTACAGTGTAACTATATATAATATACTGCGTAATATTAATCAACAACATATACGTACTATAGGGTTAATATTAGGATTAGAGTTTTTTAAGGGTTATTTGCATGTAATTATGCATAATTTGCTGGTATTACTATAATAAGTACATGTAACATGTAACCGACACTGTAAAATAAAGTGTGACCGGGAGTTCACTGATTAATAAGGTTGTGGCTCATGTAGTGTAATGGGTTTGAATCATCCATTACATCATTCATCATTATACTACACAACTGATGGAAACCTTGTAGACATACTCCAAAGAAAAGTACCATAATAATGATATATGATACTCAGAATTAGATCAAATCTGTGGACTTTTCTCATTTTGGGGGTAAATCTGCAAAATTCTGTGAAATGTATTTAAACATGAGAGCAATGCACTCTGAAAAAGAATGAGGGTTGTGTAAAACTGTGAATGACATTCAAATTTTGTGAAAATCTGCAGTGATTTAAGCAGGTGTGGATTCTGTATGGGCCCGGCTAATCCCATATATTAGCACCATAAAACTAACCCCACTGTAATTTGATACAGCTTTATATGCATGTTGTGCATGCTGTCATCCATTGTGTGTTCTCTGTTACTAGATAACATGAGTGCACAGGCCCTTTGGGATGCTATGAGCTCTACACAGATGCTGCAAGAATCAAATACAGAGTCCTCAACAGTGATTAGCAATAAGGTCCAGAGCTTTTCTTGTACCAAACTAATTCAGTCTACTATCTTAGTTAATATCTTAACATAGTCTTTTTTATGAGACAATTTCATTATGAGGCAACCTTACATTTTGCTCTTGTTCATCAGATTGTGAGACGGATTGCAGATTGGAAAGTGCTGAAGAAACAGGACCATCTGAAGCACCTATCAGGAGTCAGACACATGTATCGCTCTGCTCAGCGTAACCAGGCCATCTCAGCCCTCCTTCTGCAACGTAACCCTCGTTTTGAGCATGAAATAAATAATCAGCCTTGATTCCTGCCCCGAAAAGAGCAAACTACACGTAGAATTATGTTTGATATTGGTTTGATTGGCTAACACATTTGATGAGATAAAACAGGAAACAGTGCTGAGTTGTTGTAGTGAAGTGAGTGTGATAAGTACAGAGAACTGTTGCAAAAATCTGCCTGTGTTTCGTTTTTATATATGTACATAGGTTCTGCTACAAATGCCATCCACACATATTAACAAAACGAACAGTGTTTTATTCCTTTTAATACAAGTAATTTTAAGTAACTGAAAATGTTAAGCATTTATTACAAAAAAATAAACACAATGCTAATTCTTTTATATAATGTTTGTAATATGATTTTTCGTTTTATTTGTACTTGCCTTCCACTACCATAAGGGGGCAGTAAATTGTAATAAAATGTAATGTCAAATAATCTGAAAGTTCTATATGGCATAGTTCACCCAAAAAATGGTCACTGTTTACTAGTGTTCTCCGCACCCTCATGTTGTTTCAAACCTGTAAAACGCATTGTATGGGCGGGAAAACACAAAACATGGATTTAGAACAACATTAAAGTGAATTACAAGTGAATTTTCATTTACAGTAAACTGAGCAGATTTAAAAAAGTCTATTATAATTTTAACACTATTTTAGAACAAATAGTAAACTCATCAAAACGATAGAATAGCACAAATGGAACTATGGAAATGATGTTTATGCTTTATCGTCTTCAGAGTAGCTTTTCTAAAAACGGACTCTTGGTATTTTAACAGACAGCTTCTTGAGGCTCAGGCTGGATGCCTTGTAACCAACATTTGTTAGTATATAAAGTATATAATTTTTAGCATATGCCTTCAGATCAAATGTTTTTAATGACAATGTTTTCTGTGTGGAAAATATCATTATTTTAATGTAAAATTAAAAGTGCTGTCTGTGAGGGTTAGGTTTATGGGTATGACTGAATTAACTGAAATGGGAAATCGAATTGAAAACTGAATTGGCTCAGTAACTCTTGGCAGCTTTGAATCCCACTTGCCTGTGCACATTGGTTTACCCACTCCGAAGATACGAAAACAAATGGGCGTAAACCTTAAACTTGTCATTTGAGTGTTTATTAAAATACAAGGCATGACGTCGCCATACAAACTCTCTTACCTGTTTATTATACAGCGCAATGAATAAATGATGAGACTCCTCCCTCAGCAGCGCTGTCTGCATTGAGCTCGTTTTTAACAGGTGGACGCGGAGCTCGCGCTGCTCTGAGACTAAACCCACAGGTAAGAGTATATGCAGCTCTATTTATTACGTTTTTGCTTCGTATTGATGTTCACTTTTCCTTACACTTTATTTTTGCTGTTACTTCGTTTAGAGCTTTTTGTAAAATCGTTAGCGTGCATCGAGATTGGGCAGCCAAAATATAGTTCACGAACTTTTCAGCTCACGAACTTCTTACTCATATATGTATATGCTGAAAGTCATATGAATGGAGTTTTGGTGTTTAGGTTGATTTAAAACAATGCAACTGATATCTTTATCAGCATCTATTTATTTGCGGTTAATAGCCTACATTATTATTTTGAAAGACAATCTACAGTGTAGTGGTGTTGATCACTCAGCGTTGAACAGCAATCAACAATGTATGGCACACGCTTGCATTTGTTATCAGAATGAGTATGCTTGGATTGGAAAAAAGGCCAGATTCAAAGACCAGATTTAATTAAAAAATCTGTAAACTAAAATTGCAAGCTTGGGAAAAGATTATTTTTCTTGTTCAAAACATTACCTCCTTCAGAAACCTTCAAAATTCAAACATTTCCTCCACACCTGCTTATGAATGCAACAGCTCCTCTAATTTCCAGTACTGAAATTTCCCAGTATCTTCCTAGACTTTCTAGTGTTCAGTCTGTTCTTTTTACAGAGCGAGCGTTAATGTAACAGTAAATGACAGCTGAGGTCATTTCGTGTGATATCACATATTGAGGAATATTTTTCTTTAATATTTGCACTCTTAAAGCTTAAAAAGCACTCACGTGATTACTAGTAAGATTACTACAGCTCTACCAACATGCTATTACAATCTATTGAATGCTAATTTGTTTAAAAATTCAATTCAAATCTTCCAGGATATGATATATCTCATATGTTTGTAGCATCACAAATTAAAACAGCATTGAACTTGAAAGTTGTCATTGTCGTTGTGCATCTCTCTGCCTGCATGGCCTAATAGAAACTGATTACATTAATTCTCTTGCATTCCTGTGAATCTGTACTTTTGTACTGGTGTGTACTTTAGCTCTGTTGCACCACACAAGTCTTGCACTGTCATTATCAGTGCTGTAAATGTACATATGTATTTGATGGTGATTAGACAGCTGCCTGGACAGACATATAGTTTAAATAATGCAACGATCTATTTGATGTAGAAACCTTCATGTGGTTAATTCCAAAGTGCTGTAAGCTGTCACATGGTAACTTGAAGCTAAAGTCATAAAGCCTGGGAACCTGTTGCCGCTTCTGAGTATAACTTTAATCGGCTCTCGTTTGACCTTTAGCCCCATTGCTGTGGGTGATAAAGTTTAAGGAGTTCCACAAGGTCTGAGAAAAGGCTGCAGGTTTACAACAGACTTTTATTTATTGTTTTGTTGATATCTGGCAACAGGTGCATTTGTTAATTCTATTGATATTAGACATAATGGCCAACTGCACCCCCTATCCTTTCACATTAGTTTAAACATATGTTTAAAAATTGGGAAATGCTTGATTATATCCGTTGTCTCTGTCATAATCACTCCCAGCTGCAGCACAAGCTGTCAAAACATATTCTGTGTGTCTGTCACTCTTGATAACTCGGCTGGCTGTTCGTTTTCTCTGGAGCTTTATTTAAAATGTCAGTCATCTGATTGAAGCTGAAGATTTTTGAAGCAACATATGAGAAATCTTTTTTTAGTCAATAGAAAGAGGAACGATGAGCGCATTGCATGTCAGAGGTGATGTAATGATGATTCTCGTGATGATGCTTGTGAAGTTGTGCCTATCAAAACATGAATTGCCTTAACAGTGCTGAATGTTTTTCCAGTTTTATTCTCACACGATTTTATGTTTCTCAAATGAATACCAATTATTTGCAACAATAAAAGTAATTGTTAAGAGATAGAACATCTAGGAATAGGTTAGGCATAATAAACAATGGCACATTACCCCTTTTTCCACTGCATGTTGGTAATTAGTAATATTTTGTCATGGAACTGTCGTGCTGTATATCAAATCATACACACAATTTTAATACAATACATAAGGCTGAGTGAATTGTCTCATACCATGTGTTGAATAATGTCCTCTCTCTGGCAGTCTGGGAGGAATGCAGAGAATTACACAGTTCCGGAATATCACTCGTCACTTTTTACAGAAAGTTCTGGAATGATGCTCTCAGTCTTTTTCCCAATCTTTCATTTAGTTGAGGTTCAAAGGTGGTCATCACGAAAACATGAGGAATTTTTTAACATGTAATCGAATCTTTGATCAAGCACACACCGTATCTGCCTAGAACCCTAAGGCAGGAAACCTGCTTCTATATTGTTACATGAAGATACAACTCTGTGTGTGTGGATGGGTATTAAGGATATAATTATTCAAAATTTCTATAATCCTTTCATTGTCATTTTAATTCTTCTTGATAACATTTGACATATGTAAATTAATTGATTAGCTTATTTAACCAAATTATTAACTAATTAATTTATTTTATAAGTAAGTTTTATAAGTTTTATAATTGTATAATTAATTTTATAAGCTTACATGTGAACTTCAATAGTGTGTTTGTGCGTGTTTTAGGGATGAAGAAAGAAGTGTGACTTTTAGAAATATCTCTTTATGACTCATTGTGCCTCTGAAAGTAAGATGAAACACTGATTTAGGGTTTAAGTTTACTTTTGGCTACTGTTTGGTCCTGTTCTTCGGAAAGGCCGGAGGGTGTGCATGAGCTCACGTGTGGTTACAGATTAACCCCGCTGATAGAGGGCATTATTTAAAAAGTGAGCCAGACCTTGCTGTCCTGTCTTGATATTTAATATCCTTGGTAATTCACATTGTAAGCATATACAATGCATACACTTACTAAAGCAGATTAGATGACCCAATGCACCATTATCACGCGTCTCTTTCATACTGTAGTCTATGAAGTTGGTCTTGGCAGAAAAAAGAGAGTATTAGGGCTAATTTCAAGGTCATGCACCTCAGGCTTCAAGGTCTTTTAGAGAATGTAAACAATGATTTTACTTCCCAGTCTCCTACAGCTGTGTTATTGTAATACGGTGTGCAATGTCATTCTGACATTGTGTTCAGTGTTTACTCTTGTTCTATACAAGCTGAGCTTAATCAGAATGAATACTGGTCTAATCTTGTACAGCCTAATGGGAGGGGATGGGAGGTTTTGGACTTGGTCTGTACTTGTCTTCCACCTAACCTCCAGTTGTGTTTTCATATTCACCTTTTGATGTTATTCATAGCGGAGGGCATGCATTTTCAGCAGCTTCTCCCAAAAGTAATATTTAAAATGTTTTTGTGTGTTATGGCTTTAAGATGTTCTTAAGTACTATATGAGCAGGATTGTTTTTTTATGTTTATTAATTCCCTGAAACGAAAGGTACATATCATGGAAAGCAAACAAATCATATAGATCTATGAATTCATATTCCCTACAACCAAAAAAGCTAATAACTCTACATTTGATTTCTAAAAGTGGCTAATGTTTGTCTTTTTATTCTTAGTGATTTTATAACAAGGAAATGAAAATATAAATCTGCTGTACCTTGCGGTATTTTAAATCTTAGTGTCTTAATCATATGGATGGAAGAGGTAAATAGCACATACACGACTTCTATCTCTCTTTATTTCTTGATCCTTATTGGTCAGTCACAGCATTCCACTGTGTAAATGATCATGGTCATGTCTCTGATATCAGTAAAGATTTCATATCTCTGAATCCTCATATGGACTGCAGAATTCATAGATTGTGATATATGAGGTATGTTGTGTCTATAGTTCAGAACAGACGTTCTTGTATATGTAATTTTTTGATTAGGAGTAAGGTGCCAAAACCTGTCAGTCTATTCTGGCTTTAAAAGGTTTACTTTATTACAATTTAAATAGATGTTTTAGACATTTCCTGTTCATTTAAATGTTAATAAGTAAAAAATAATGTTGGTGTGGTAGTGTTTTTTTTTAAGAATTTTAGACATTTTGTCAGCCAACAAAATATCAAAGACCAACATGAGTATAAGGCCTCTTTATTTGGTGTGAAAGTGTTAAGGGTGTTTAACTAGTTATGTATTAATATTGGTCTATAATATTTCATCTCGGTTATTTTTGACTTTCAAAACACATGATAGTCCAATAACTTTCAGGGTTTCATTTTGGTCAGGTTTAAGTATGTTTCAGAGTATGTACGGTAAATATGTATAATATACTTGATTGTCTCTCAATGTGGTTAATGAGAAGAAAATATTCTGCTTTACACAGAGATGCTGTTATTAGATATTTTCAGCTTTAGTTGAGCATCTCTTGCAGTGAGTTGCAGTGAGTGCAGTGAGTTGCACTGGAAGAGAGTTGTTGTGTGTGTGGTCAGATAAAACTAAAGCATGACTGCCCCTCCACGATACCCCTTAACCAGCTCATCGCCCCCCTGAAAAATGGTGCAGTGCATTCCGTCAGCCGGGAGACGGGCTGCCCCTTTCACGCAGTGGCTTTTGAGAGTGACAGCTGAATTTGAATGAGAATCACTCTCCATTCACCCCATTGCTGTGGTGATGGGGTGGATAGGGTGGGGGAACATTTTTTCGTCCACTCTGATTGGCTAATGACATTCATTCTACTTTTTTTGTCCGGAAAGGCCAGTTGTGCTGGTAACATTTTTCTTTTGTGCCTTATTTTGTACACTCAGCCAGACAAGCCAGCACACCCTTGCAAGAGAGCCTGAGAAAGGGTCTTCCCTGTACGGAGGGAGTTTATCAGCTTGGTTGCGTGAGTACTGTATTTCTTGTAATGTAAAGTTTTTGGTTAAGACTCAAAGACCCTGTACTGCTTTCACTGCTCTGTACAGATGTAGATAATGCACAGGTCATGCAGGCTTTATCTTTTGCCCTGCCAGGCAGTTGTGACTTTGTAATTCTCATGGCTTCATCCTGTTTTGCACTTTATCTGTATCTTAGATCCTTCTCTTTGATTTGCCACTGTCATGTTGTTTTTTATCTGTGAGGCATGATGGCTCGATGTCTTGTGATGTTCTGTCTATACTGACTTTTAAAAAAGATATGATAATTGTGCAGTAGCAGTAAAGTACATTTTCTGTTGCTCAATACAGTAACATTGTTTTCTGGATCATAGAATATTATAGAGTGTTAACACAGCATGCTGTAAAAAATAGTTTGATGGTCTTAAAATTAGGCTATTGGGTGTCTGTAGTTTTTGTTTATTTACTGATATCATATCAGGGAAATAATCTGCTTTCTCTAACAGTGAAGTGAGTATTTGAGGATTATGTGGTGGTTAAATGTTGAGTGCTTCTGGTACACGAGGTTGTGTGGGAAACTAGGGCTTGTGGTATTGTGTGGTATAGCTGAGTTGACAATCCTCTCACCAGCAGACTTAAGAGCCTGCAGCCAGGGGCCCAGTGTGCCTCTCATAAACTCACACACACAGATAAAAGCAGCCGTCGCTACATCCTCCTCATGTCGTTCTGGATTTAAATATCTAAAATTAATTTAGTGAAATATCCAGCTAAACTGTCAAAATGCATATTTTGTTCATGTTTTGACAATACTGTGACCACAAGGAACGATGTGTACACATATTGTGGACTTCATTATAGCATCACAAAGACATGTGACCCAGATTTTACCTCTGAAGCATTACATAAAGTAGTATATATTAGTTTTTACCTTGTTTTAGCTTCATAATGTTTAGACACAGTTTATATACAGTGTATGACAGTGTCATAGATGTAGCACAGCAGTGCATGCTGGGTAAACTCAAAAGGAGTCAATAGTCTGAGTTTAATAATGAAGGCTGATTAAATTGCAGAATAACTCTTTTAGTAATAACATTATTTAAGTTATCTGTTTATATGAACAATAATATTAAAATAAAAACCGTAGATATAACCAGGAAATATATTCTGACATGATTCAGCAAACATTGGTTTAAATCAATTACTGGAATTTTATAGATTTATTTTATTAGATAACAGATTAAGTAGTTCTGTTTTACATAGGTTAAGGTCTAACTAAGCTGTTAATGATATTTGTTAATAGAAAAGTCTGTCTCTCCTTCATTAAAATAGGACAGTTAATAGAATTTCAAATTTGAAATAGAACATGATTTTTTTTAAACATTTTTTCTTGTATTGCAGGTATCTGCAGGTTATTGGCTCCTAATGTTCATTTGATGATGATGATGACCAGATATTTGAGGATCCTCGTTCTAGGTAAGACACAGATTATAATCAACACATTTAAACTGGAAGCAAACTGGAAACAAAGTGGAACATGGCGGTCATTTCTCACTCTACCTTCCAGACATTAGAAAATGGCTGATGACAGGTCAGACAATTCCATGTGATTATCAGAGTCTGACTCTTCAGTGAGCTGAACAGGGGATTAGACTCCTAAAGAAAGTGAAGTTCAAACACTCCGACCCCCACCTGTGCCCTGCGCAGGAGGTCTCTCGCAGTAGCTCCCAAGAGTCCTTTTCAACACTGAACAATCAGAGTTAAACAATACAAACATGACCAACCTGTTACCCCTCTGTCTTCTCCAGCATCTGTGCGTGGCCTTTCTCTCCTTAAACTCTCTGAAGAGCGGCAATCAGAGGCATTGTGTTGCTTCTGTGTGTGTCGTAATGAAACCGTACACCTGGAGCGAGCTCCGATCAACAAGGCGAGGAAAAGTTCCTTCAGTGTTTGCACAACACTCGGGGATCAAAAATCACTGTGATGACCATCCTAAACATGCTCGCTCGGGCACATAGGGCAGATTTGTTCAACTGTTGGGACACTTTTTAGAGCAGTAATTCTGCGACAAAAACCTCTAAATTTACTCGCTTAAATGTTTTTAATATTTATTAGGTTTTACATTATTTATTTTAATTATTTTCATTCGTTTTAATGCAAAATCACCTTCTTTTTATGCAAGCTGCTATTATTATAGATTGTGTCTTATTTACAAAACTCATAGAGTGTTATTTATTTCCTTGATGCAATTAACATTGCTGTATCACTGACGGAAATTGTGTTTTAAAGAGGTGTTTGTTTTTAAGCAATTATGGGAGCAGTAATTCATGAAATGATCAAATGATAGAGAAGAGCATATATCGCTGTAGTTTTCTGCATCTGATCAGGACAGTCCTGCATGATGAGGAATTGAGGCATGCATACTGCGTTTTGCAATGTATTTTCTAGTCATTTCGGCAGTCCTACAACTTGAACCACTGTAGGTAAACCACCCTTACAGCAACACTCAATTCTCGGCCATGTTTTTTCATTTTCAGATTTGCATAATTCTGTGCAAACAACACATCCTGCACGCCAAACTCATTCATAGTGAATTCCCCCCGTGGTCTGTGGAAATCGTACTGTGGTAATGATAGATCGTATCAGAGATGTGAGGTCACAAATTCTTTCTGTATATGCACCTCTGTCTTTGTTTAAAACAAGGACTTTATTTCTTCCTTTTCTTTCCATCGGCTGTCACCTGATGTTCTCTTTCACATTGTTTTCACCCTCTGAGTTAAATCATTGTCTGAAACTCCCAGTAGTAATATGATAATCTACTATTTCCCAAACACAGCGTAAGGATATAATCCCTCCCAATGGGGCCGTGTAAAGGTGAAGGGAAGGAAGATGATTTATTATTTCACGCACAAGTGGGAAGTGTGGAATTTGTGGTTCGGTGTTTGTGCAAGTGCTTCTGACACCTATAGCCTCTGAGCTCATGCTGGTGATGCAGGTTCAAGTCTAGCCTAAACATTTCCAGATTTTGTTTCCGTTATTACTCCCAGGGGTGTAGAAACAAGAAAGTGCTTCTAAATTTGTATTGATTCTATATTTTTATCGCAGTTGCTAATCTTGAAGCATGCGAAAAAATTGATGACTGTGTAAATTATGTAAATTTGAAATGAAACATGAATAACCCTCAAAGCCAAAGGTGTGTGTGTTTGTGTGGGTTTATGTAACCATAAATTGAGGAAGAATTTGTAGGTAGAAATAAGCAAAACCTGACAAATCTAAGTAAAACCTTTTTTTGGGGATGTCCTCATTTGTAAATTTAAGTAAAAATGCAGAGAGTTTTCTGTTACAGTTAGAGTGTGGGTTAGGTTATAGTGTTTATAACTAGCTGTTTGAAAACAATTGAAGTCTATGGAATGTCCCCATTTAGATAGATGTGTGTGTGTGTGTGTGTTTAGATGGAAGCGACACAGAAAGTAACACGTTCATTTTCTCTGCTCAAATACTGAAGAGCAGGGGAAGTGTGCGTGCTTCACAGAGAAGGGAATGAAAACAGTGCTTTGGAAAACCATTAGTTGTGACATTTGGAGAGGAGGGTGATGAACAGATTTAATCTGGCCCATTAATCTTATTGTAGGACGCTGCAATTATCAGTGCATCATTCTGTTATTTCATCAGGATCTTTGTGTACTCTGTCATCAGTCATTTATCCATCTGATTATGTATGCCATAGTTACAGTACTACACTTAAAAGATTAAATAAATGGAAAAATAAAATGGAAATCAACGCCGTGTTGATATGAACGTTGGCTTTGTTCCAAATCCTAGTGAGCTGCCTATCTAGACAACTTGATTGGGCATCATAGGCACTGCCAACACAAAGAGTGTTCCAAACAGCAAAATTATACCTATCTAGTTTTAGCCAAATTTCAAGTCAAGATGTAAGAGTTGTTGCAACCTTAGGAGGGTGGAGAGTTGGCAGCAAGGCACCTCATTTGTGTATAAAACATAGCTGATGTCACCATGGAATTTAGAATAACAGGACAGAGGTTTGAGGATTTGCTTTCACCCTGCAGTCACAAGTTTTGAATGGAAGCCGTTAGTCCCAGACACACCTGTATGGATATTGGTGCCTTTTACAATGATGTTGTTTTGCCCCTGTGGAACGTCATTTGGACTTTCCTAAATACTGCATATGATTGGTTTGAAATACACACTTTACAAACACATTAGCTCATGAAAATTGTTTCTGCACTGTTTAAAAGGGATTATGAATGTTTTTTATTTGTTCAATGTGATTTGGGGTGATATTGCAGATTATAGCAGCTTTTTTGTCTTTTGACACCTTATTTCTGTGACTCAGAGAGCAGTGTTTAAAGTTCAGGCAGAAGCATGAATAGAATGTTGTGGAAGTGATAACAGTCTTTAGGTGTGTGATTTCCACAAGTGACTTTTTAGAAGTTAAAATGAAGGGGTTCAACATCTCACCATTCTGAAGTGCTTTTTGTCATTTTGAAGCTTGAAGGTTTTGCAAATCATGCAAAATTGAAGGCCCCAATCCTTATTATTTTCATTATATAACAGAATAGTGGCAAAAAAACTCCCAGCGTGCAGTAGTGACAGAATTCAATTGGTAATTATGACAGATAACTGGGACTTTTGTTTGAATTGACACATACACAGTGATGTGGGTCAGAGAGAATATTTGTTAATGATTGGACAAGGAATTTGATTAAGATATGTAAGTACAGTACATGGCATTCTAATGGAATGTCTTCTTTAGAATGTGTGTACTTGTTGTACTTTGGTCTGCACTGCATATAGACAACATCTATAGGTCTACAAGCTTTAGGGTGCAATGGTTAGACCATCTGGGGCTATGTACACACAAGCCCTTTATTGTCCTATTATCAGCTGGATCTGCATGTAGAGATTTGTTCTAATGATCTCTCAAGTGTTAGATTGTGGTTCTGTTTGATTTCAAACAATAATAGCTACTATGCTTTGTCTGTGTATGCATGCTTAATATCTGATTTTTGTTCCCATTACATTGGGGACTTTCACAATTTCACTACATTGTCTGTACTAGTTTGTTTTTCATTTATAATGCAATATGCCACCTTATTGCACAGTTTTATGTATATTTGACCATTGATCATGGCGATATAGCATGTTACTTTTAACACCTCTCATATCTATTTCGATCAAGTGAAGTATTAGTAATCTATTAAATATCTAATAAGATATTAAAGCTGCAATCCGTAACTTTTGCCTCTCTATCGCAACCCCTGTCTGAAACATAAAATTACAAGTTGCTTTGCTTTATTTTCTTAATGTGCATTACAAGTTAAAATTCCAAACAGCTGCTATAAGAACAAGCTACACGTGATTTAGTAGCCTGGCCTTATTTCTTCTTTCTGTTTATAGATGTGACATATTCCCAAACTGACATTGACATGAGCTGACCTGGCAGTTCAAATTAAAAGTAATAACTATGAACTTACTGTTGTGATTAAAAATAATCAATAACCAAAAAAGTTACAGGATGTAGCGTTAAAACAATTTTATTTCAAATAAAAAATTATTAATTTAGTATCTAGCTGCATAATAGGAGCTTCACTTTGCATCAGGACCCTTATCACCGTGCTAGGCCTGAAGTTTCAAAAAAGGTGTTTGGAGATGATGGCAGGAAAACACCAGCCTCTTCTGCAGAAGTCTCACCTTCACTGTAACAGCTAATGCAGCACATGTGGGGACTTGTTCTGAATGCCATTCCTTAGCTAAAGATACTTTTACACCTGGAATTTTTCTCTTAATGAATGACATTTTCCTGGCGTGACATTCTGTACTGCTGTTTCTCTGCAGATGTCCATCTGTCACTGCAGCCAGAGACACTGTTGTTGGTGTGTATTCAGGCAGATACACACACAGTAGCATGCCTGTGTGTTTATAAATGTGGTATGCAAGGAAAAGTGCTTGTGTTTTTCTCCTAACAACTGAAACAAGCAGGAGCTGTCGCTCAGACCAGCAACACAAACCAACAGTGTGTTTTTTTAATACAGAAGATTGATTAACCAGAAAAAAAAACAATATTTGTATTTTTACTCACATGCTGTAAGATAAACTAATTGTCCAGAACAAGGTTTAAGTGTAGTAGTTTAAGCTTAAACTATTTTATGCATGCTGTGAAATACACAGCATATGCATAACAGGGATTATGTAGAACTGATATATGTAGAATTCCTCCTCAGTTGTAAAATGCCCTAGATATGCCTATAGATTTAATTTATTCTATAGAAAATTTCTCTTTCACTCACTGCCTATTTTTTTCCCACTGTCTCTCTGTGCGTTTCCAGGTTGTTTTGACAAATAGTGGGAGAAATAATGTGTGGAGGCAGATAACACCCATACCCCCTCACACACAATCTCACAGTCATGTTTTGGCCTTTGCCAGTCAGAACATGAGAAGTCCTGAAGATATTGTGTTAAACACATCCATGACCTCAGGGAAACACATATGAGGGATTCATCAGTGTCAGGTCTCATAAGGCAGAAAACATTATGTTGAAAAATTGGATTTTCTTGTGTGTGTGGCCTGTTAAGACAGAGCCTCTCAGACTGCAGTCCTGTAATTATAAACATAACAGACAGCCTCTGAAGCACCACCTATCACAACCCAGAAAACAAATGAGATAGTGAAAGAAAGATATTTGCATGCATGGGAATCCCCATGGGAATGATACTTCTCAGATGCACTGAAAATAAGATGTTGTTATATGTTTCTCCTGAATATCTTTATGAGAAATAACAACCGACACAAATGAGATAATATTTGACATACAGTGGGAGTATACAACTATACAATTAATGTGGCTAGTATAGCTCAGGTGATTGTTTTTGATGAGAAATATGTGAGTTCAAGTTAAAAGTCTTCAGTTTGCTTTCCATTCGATCTCATCAATGTCTAAGTGAAACCATTATGATATTAAAAACATTGCAGTAGTGATTTTTCTGGGTATGGGCCCCTATCTCAATGCATTTTGTCTGACACAAGCAAACACAATTTATACCCAAACATAGATTACAGGTAAAGTGGTAGAGCCCTAAAAGAAATTTGTACCTTTAAATTGTGTTTTTTTAAGCCCATCAATAATGAATACCTACAATCTCAGTAAGAAGCTGCTAATCGTCAAGTCCTTACACTTGTCTCTCGAGCTTCACACTAGTCTAATCACGCTGTTTACCCAGGGAGAGTCGCATGTATGCGGACCCACATTCCAAAGATCAGAGGCATTATTCTGTCATTGTGGAATTTTACAGTACGTGAGTTTTGACCATAAAACCATTAGCGTCATGCATGTCACTTTATGCTATCAGATGGAATTTATGGCAGCTGTTTTTTATTACATTTCTGACTTTTGAGAAAAGGCCGGGTATTGATACTGTAATGAGCTTATCTCAGAACAGTACTGGGAACGGGGCTGAATATTTCAATTATTTGCTCATACTGTACTTTTGAACTTTAATGTCCTTAAAATATCTTTGACAGCTCGGGATGGGCAATATAGTATACATTTCTGTTTCTAGCCAATGACAATAGTTGATAAATATGAATATTGTGTATTACATGTTTTTTTATGAAAGTTCAGTGTCATATATATACACAATCACATTGCTGCTTTTGATTTTATAATTTCATAACAATTATATATTAAGTATATAGCCTAGGCCTGCAGACAACCAATCCATTTGCTTTGTTATATTAGTTTACACATTAGTGTCCATTGTCCTTTATTCACGTTGAGCTTTCCTTTCTCTATTTTTCTCTGTTGACATTACTGAAATACTGTTCACAGTCAGTGATGTGTGGAAAATGGTGGTGTGTGGGTGCCCAAAGTGTGAGGGGCCCCTGGCCTATCCATGAGTCTATTAGAGGCCCCGACCCAGTGAGATAACAATGAGATGAGCGTCACTTGGTACCTGATGATGAAGCATATGGAGTCACACAAACTATATCATGTGACCTTTGTGCCAGTCCTGTGATAGGTTCACAGAGATCGTACAATGTCAGGTAAGCCCATAATGACCTGTGTGGATTTTAAAAGGCAAAAGCAGTGCATTTTGAGCCCTGTCTTTGCAGAGGTAACCATGTGAAACAAAGGCCGTTTTTTCCGACTCAGTGAGAAAGCAAACACTCTCACTTTGATTGCGCCGCCCAGGGTGGGAGCGTGAGCCGCGTGAGGTCATCAAACACACGAACTCATTGACTTTATCATTGACTATGATAAATGATATTTTAAAATGTGTATTTGTATGGCTTTTGTATTATCTTGATGTACATTCAAATGCATTCAGCCGCTCCTTGGAAACAGAATGACTTATTTTCTTATTAACTTCCTGTCTGTTTTCTCTCAAGTTCTTCCAGTCATGGCTCAAGACCTCCCCTCAGCCCCACAAGGCTGCACGGAAGGTAGCTGTTACCCGGCAACAGGGAACCTTCTGATTGGCCGAGCAATAAACCTGACCGCCACCTCCACCTGTGGTCTGAACGGACCTGAGCAATACTGTATCGTCAGTCATCTACAGGTAACATGATGCAGTATGCAAATTTATACCTCTGATTTAAAAAGTGTTTTTCTGTATGGTTTAAATTCAGACTTTTCTGTGCCACTCTAAAGTCTTTCTCCTTCATACAGTATAGACACACAACTCCATGTAATTGACGCCATAATCTCACGTAATGTAAACAGTGCATCTGTACTGCTGTTCTCTGTCCCTGCATGCACAGCCTTGCCCTGCAGTTTGTACTGATGTGAGTGAGTGTGAGTGTACAGTGTCATGATTATTGATGTGCACGTGCACACGCAATACAAACAATACATTTGAGTATATTAAATAATATATAATATACACCATCACTGAGGGGCATTTGGACAAAACTGGAGCCAAATAGACGCCCTCACACACTTGTTTGATAACAGCGTTTCACACGTTGTTGTCTTGCACGTGTCTCACTTACTGTGCCACACCTCTTTCACCACGGTAAAATCCTCCAGCATGTCTGTGGCTTCTCTGTGATTTCAAAGATCTCTTACATCTCCCTCTGTTTGCTTTCTTTTATCCTGCTTGCTTTACTCCCTTTTCCCTCAGGTGTGTGTAAATGATTCCTTTCTCCCACTCATAAAATGTACTCCGTTGACCTCCATGTGTGTTAAACGTTTGTGAGTAGGTGTCTGTTCTATAGTCTTAGCAGCCGCTCAGTTTTAAACAGACTGCACTCATCATTAAAGCATTTTAGAAGCATAAAATTGACACAGAAATCATTTCGCCGCCTGGAGGCAACACACGTCCTAGACATATAGTGTTACACCCATTTTGTCCTCGCGCAGGTGTTACCTGTCAGCGGCTGTCAATGTATTTGTCAGTAGTGTGTCTGTAGACTCTCCCTCATTTCCGTTGTGTTGTGATACATCCGTCACGGAGTGCTAGTTTAAATAAACTGCTCTGTTTGTTTTTTAGAGCCACTTGGTAAGGCAATTATTGCTGTTGAAAATTTGAGCAAACCCCAAATAGGTTAAGACCAACCGAGGGTTTTAAACAAACAAGCACAAAATGTAACACAATACAGTGTTTGTGATTAATGTTGTGTTTGTTTGTTAGAGACAGTTTCATACAGTACTGTGTTATAGTATGTATCATTTCTCATGAACTTTTAAACTGTCTGAAAACACAGATCTTTTAAATTGTGGTAGGTAGAGGAATTAGAAATGTGTATTTTGTAGCGCCCCAGCATAGCATTCCTATCGTTTATAATCAGGGTGATCCCTGCTAATCCTATTGTTGGCAGCCCACAATTAGAATATGTGTTCAATATGTGTCTATGTGTAAATCCAATCTGTAAGCACAAATATTGTAGATGCAATGATCTCCTGGAGAGCTTGTGAAGATCTGAAATAGATACTGAAGTGGTAATTAGGTCTTTGCCTTAGAAATACACGTGTCTCTGTGTTTTTAGCCAGGCCTCCACTGGAGATTTTGTTGCCCATGACAACAATCCAGCCTAGACAAAGTGCTCTGGCATTCTTCCATGTTAACTCTCATGTTCTGACCTGAATGCAGGAGGCCCGTTTCTCTTTCCTCCTCCTCTTCCAGGTTCCCCTCATCCTGATGGAACATTTTGCCCAGACTATGACCCAGATTTTTTTGCATCTCTTGGCGGTTACCTGATCCATCAACTATAAGACTTTTACTCATTACAAATGAAACAGTAGGAGGAGAAAGGGTCAAAGAGACAGCAATGTGTGCTGCTGCTGTTTTGTAAAAATGAGCTTTGTTTCAGCTTTCTGTTTTTCTCTCTTTCTATATGCCTCTCTGTAGGAGTCAGATAAATGTTTTATATGTAACTCTATGGAGCCATACGACCCATATTATCGTAGAAACAGCCACCCAGTGGAGAATGTCATCTACCAGAGAGACAGCAGAGGAGAACTCACCTGGTGGCAGTCTGTAAATGGTGTGTGAGTCAGTGATGTCAATTCACAACACCTCACTTACTGAATTTAAATTGAGGTAGCAAATTTGAATTGAAGATACAAAACTGTAATTAGAATTTTCTGAGAAGTTTCTGAGGTAGAATTTAATGGAATATTTTTAAAGCTCATACTTGAGGTATGTGTAGTTTTAAATTATATAGTACAAATTGATTTATCCAGTATGTATTACCCATAAACATGTTATCATATACACAGCCTGTACATACTCATATGTTGTGTGTAAGATAACATGTTTAATAGGGTATTATCATTAGGGTAATTTGTATTGAAAAATGCATGTTTGAGTTTGACTGAACAACATATTTAAGATGTTATTTGTGATATCATGTTTATTCTTTGGTGTGCAGGAGAGGAGAAAGTCAGCATCAGACTGAATCTTGAGGCAGAGTTTCACTTTACTCATCTCATCATGAAGTTTAAGGTGTGTATGTGACTGTATATCAAAGGTTTTATCTCATGTTTCAACATGTTCGGTAACACAGCACTAATTCCATAATATTACAGTCTACATTAGTATACCTGAACTTTTCCCCCTGTTAGCCAGATTACTTCAATCTGTCAAACTTCAAAAACGTTTTGTGAAATGAACTTTTTCTGTTCGCATCTCCTAAGACGTTTAGACCTGCTGCTATGCTAATCGAACGCTCTGCTGATTTTGGCCGTACGTGGAGGCCGTATCGTTACTTTGCCTACAACTGCACCAGAACTTTCCCCAGAGTCCCCGCCCACTCCCTTCATTTTATCGATGAGGTCATCTGTGAGGAGCGCTACTCTGACATTGAGCCGTCTACTGAGGGAGAGGTGAGTGTGTGCTGCTGATGTTGATAAATGTGTCTGTTTTTAATGTTCCTTTTAAAAGCACTGTTCACTTACAGTCATACCATTTTTGTCTTAGGTCATTTACAAAGTCCTTGATCCTGCGATTCATGTCAAGGATCCATACAGTCTTGAGATTCAGGGTCAGTACACTACTGTAAAACTTATACAATGAAGAAAATCTGTAGCCAGGCTCCACAATTTACAAAATTAACATCGATGTAACCTTATATTTTTTCTTATATATTTTGTAAAAGATTTTAGCTTGTAAAGGTGCACGTAAAGCAGCTGTGAACTATAACACAGTCTACAACAATCTACCCTCAGATTTATTGCGGATCACTAACCTGCGCATAAACTTCACTAAACTGCACACGCTGGGCGATAACCTGCTGGACCGACGACCTGATGTGCTACAGAAATATTATTATGCGCTGTACGAGCTGGTTGTGCGTGGAAGCTGCTTCTGCTATGGTCATGCATCCGAGTGTGCGCCTGTACCCGGAGTGACCACCAGGGATTCTGGGATGGTGGGTGTATCTCAAACTCAAATTGAATTAATTGATGTGTTTTATGGGATCTAAAAATAATCATTTATTTCAGATAAGTTATTGTTTTTGATTTCACGGAACACCATGTTTGTACAAAGTACACTATTTAGTGTCTCTTCTCTCATTGGTCAATTTGTCCAAAACAATCAGTCTCTTTTTTTATTATTGGTTAGATTCATGGACGTTGTGTGTGCAAGCACAACACAGTGGGATTAAATTGTGAGCGTTGTAGAGATTTTTACCATGATGCACCTTGGAGACCAGCAGAGATTGATAATGCGCACACCTGCAGGGGTAAGACACACACACATTACATTAAATTACGCTTATTTATTTAATAGACGCTTTTATTCAAAGCAGCTTTCAAAGAGAGAGCATTTAACATTTTGGCATAAGAACCAACAAGCCTAGTGTACAAACACACACATACACACCTAAAACTTCAAGGAAGGATGCAGTTAATGTGTGACAATGAATGAATTAATGTGTGCACATTTTCCCAGAATGCAACTGTAATGGTCACTCCAACCAGTGTCATTTTGACATGGCGGTATATTTGGCTACGGGGAACGTCAGTGGAGGAGTCTGTGACAACTGTCTCCACAACACAATGGGCCGCAACTGTGAGACCTGTAAACCTTTCTACTACCAGGATCCCAACAGAGATATCAGAGACCCGGCAGCTTGTATCCGTAAGTTATCCAGCTGCTTAGAAAAATCTGATGCAATGCTTTCAGATTCAGCAGAAGTAACATAAAGCTTGAGTATTTAATTTTAATGCTGGAGAGCTTCAGGCTGTATTTGTCTGTGTTTCTTCTGTGTCTGCAGCCTGTGACTGTGACCCAGTGGGCTCTTTAGAGGGCGGAGTTTGTGACAGCCACACTGATCTAGATCTGGGTATGATTGGCGGTCAGTGTCGCTGTAAGCAGAATGTCAGGGGCCAGCGCTGTGACTACTGTAGAGAGGGACATTACGGACTAAGCATTAACAACCCACTGGGATGCCAGCGTAAGTGTCTGTGTGCCTGTGGGAGTTTGCTTTGAGGACATTATTTACTACATGTGTAATACTTATTCTGGCCACTGTTTTTGGCAGCTTGTAACTGTGACCCCCGGGGCATCACAATGGCGGGGGCCCCGTGTGATCAGATCAGTGGGGACTGCTCCTGCAAGAGATACGTAACGGGTCGCTACTGCAACCAATGTCTGGTAATATATCTTTCTCTGGTACAATGATAACCTTCCTATGTCCATTAATGTAATGGAATTTATTGTAGTGTATATGTTCTATTATTAAAAGTGCACACAGAAATAGATTTAAAGATTTAAAGATGTAAATTAAGTTGTAGTTTCTAAAAAACATGACATTCATTCTATACATAATGCGGTTTAATATTGAAAGAGTTTTAAAAAATATACAATTATAAAGTAAAAGAAAAATTATACTATTTAGAAACATTCTATGCATTATTTTCTAATATAAAAAGCTTAATTCAAGTTGAAAATATTCTAATATTAAAAAAATTAGAAAAAAAAGTATAGAGATATGAATCTTTATAAGATTCATATGCTCATGTTCTCGTGTGTATTATTGTATGTGTATGCAGCCTGAATACTGGGGACTCAGTAGTGACCTGGCTGGCTGCAGACCCTGTGACTGTGACCTTGGTGGAGCAACCAGCAACAGGTGAATCACTGATGTGTCTGTTGTGTCTCAGTCTAAATGGCCTTAATTAGCAATAAGGAAGTGTCTGGTTTCTGGGTGTAACTTTGATATGCCAATATTAAAGCCTGAACTGGGGTATGATTAGGTTTGGTATCAACTTTTAAGTTTGCTTAAACAATTTAGAGGACTGATTATAATATCTTCTTTTATTGGGCTTGACTTGAAGAGAGTTTGCTATTTTGTTCCTGATCTGCTGTGTTTCATTGTTATTTTCACTTTCAGATGCATGATGGACAACGGTCAGTGTGACTGTCGGTCACATCTGATTGGTCGGCAGTGTGCTGAGGTGCAGCCTGGGTATTTCTGTGCTTCTCTGGATTATTACAAATATGAGGCAGAGGGAGCCATTGGGCACCCCCCGGATGACATCACACTCCCAGTGAGTAATGCTCAAATATACAGAGATCAGTTTCCTAAAATCTTCTAAAAACATGTTAAATGTGTATTGTTTTAACATTTGGCAGCTTAAACTGTCAGAGGTCAGGATCTATTTTCAGGGCACTGTCATAAATCTTTCTTCTGTTATATGTGTAAATGGCTGTTCTGCTATGTGC
>JAZGTI010007123.1:0-22193 GCA_036877585.1 Botia kubotai | reverse complement strand
TAAGTGAAATGTTTTAAAGTTACTGGATTAAAAGTTTGAATAACGTTCTTATAAACCAGCAATAACGTAACATGTTAGGGAAACAATCTAGAACAACCTTCTTACATCCTAAATTTTTAGGGCACGTTCCCCAACACAAGTACCATGTGAGCTGAATTCTCCAGCAGGGATATACACATGCAACACAACGGTAACTGACAGAGGTGCGATGCGCACACACATGAGATACAAGCATTAAAAAAGGATTGTGGTCTTACCGATACGGTCCAAACGATCGATAGCCACGGTCTCGAAAGCACGTCGCATCATAGGATACTCCTCCAACACTTCATTGAAATGATCGACAGACAGCGAGAAAAGTCGGCAGTACGTGTCTGCGCGGACGCTGGCTGTACGACGACCTTTTGTTAACAGACAGATCTCTGTGAGAAACAGACAAGACAGACAATGTCATTTTCTACTTTCCATACTTGAGGCTGTTAACTGGATTAGCACAGAAACAAACATTAAATAAAAGAAAAGATTAGCATACAAACTTATAGCGATGTTAAGTATAGAAACAAATATAGTAATTGTGTTTACCAACACAAATATTTTGGCAAATATTCACTTATTTTGGTGCTTAGAATGCGGTTTGGCTGGTGAGGTTTCCAATGACACATTTGTGACCAGAGCTTTTAAGACAGTCAGTGTCTAAGACAGATTGAGAGCAAACGTTGATTAAAATGTTGTCAATAGACTTCTCACTGACAGTGTAATCTTGTCCACAGTTTGTCTTAATGTGTCTCTGGGGTAAAGTCCTTTAGTGCTTTGATCTGCCATCCATCTCACCTTGAGATACACAGGAACACGTTTATATGTTATTTCTGTAATCTAGAAGTGGCACAAATAACTACGACTGCTGATACTTTATTCACAGATTCTAGAGATGATACCCTTGACATTCTGCTCCGGACAGGAGAGGAATAAAGTCTGTATGAATTCTGCCAGACTCCCGTTGTAAGTGAGAACAAGGTGTTAGGAGTATTTGAATGAAACATTTCTCTTGCTTCACAAACTCCATGTGGTGCAGTATGAAGGCGAGGGTGGCCTGGCACTGCCCAAGGAAAAATTTGGTTGCAGGAACATTCCCTAAGCTGTCTTAAGGTTCCCTAATGTTTCCATTAAATAACAAACAAATGTTATTTTGAATGTTTTAGATACATTCAAAATGTCTAGATTTTTAGATGTATTAATGTTATTGCATAGTGTTTCTGTAGTTCAGTTAGTACAGCGTTGCATTAGCAGAGCAAAAGGTTGTGGGTTCGATTCCCAGGGAGCACTGTAATGAACCGTAAGTCGCTTTGGATAAAAGTGTCTGCCAAATGCATACATGTAAATGTATTGCTTTGATACAACATTTAAAACGTTTTAGTAACAGTCCGTTTCTTGTAGTAATTGTCTTGCTATGTACATTGGTGGCCAGCTGCCACAGGTGGACGAGTGCCTGAACGAGTTAGCACCTAAGCTAGTGAATGTGTGAAGGTGTCAGTCTCGCCCACATGAAAGACCGTCCAATCAGCTCGCCCTCCTCTTGCGCCTCTGTAAATGGACATGACACCTGACCTCAGCACTTGTAAATCCATTTGGTGTATTTCCCAGCTGCAATAAATCAGGCAAATGCCTCACCTTAACCTGCCCCTGACCTCTTTAACTGCCCCTGCCCTCCTTAACTGCCCTCTCTTCTAATTGACTTGTTTGTTTTTTGCGCCCAATTGGCCAATTAACAGAAGTGTTATTGCATAAGTATTTTGTATATTTGCATTGTGATGGCCATTTTAATATCAGCATCAAAAAGTTAACCCACATCAGTCTACCGCTACGCTACACAGATTAATGAGCTACATTAACTCTAAGTGTGTACACTGTGTATGGATGCATGGTGTGTGTGTGTGTGTGTGTCTGTCTGTCACAACTCTGTGAGGAACAGATATTCTGACACTGCACAACCCCCCCCACACACACACACAGACAC
Organism: Botia kubotai; assembly: GCA_036877585.1. Classification (NCBI taxonomy): domain Eukaryota; kingdom Metazoa; phylum Chordata; class Actinopteri; order Cypriniformes; family Botiidae; genus Botia; species Botia kubotai. The sequence continues at coordinate 20,179 of JAZGTI010007123.1, read as the reverse complement.
ACACACAGACACGCACACACACAGACGCGCACACACACAGACACGCACACAGACACGCACACACACCAGCAGTGATCCTGCTAAGGGCCCAAACACCACCAGCAGATGGTTTTCCACTGGAGCAGGGTGGTTGCCATCGCTGTGTGTCACAGTACAACAGTCACAACCTTCATGAATCGTGAGGAAAGAAATATTTCATTTCAATTTTTATTCCCACACTCCTACTGCTGAGCTAACACTGACAAACCAGAAATCAGCATTTATAATTTTATGTGTTTCTGTCAGTAAAGAGCGTCTTTAAGTCTCATGAACCCATCAGCTATAATATTTCAGACAGTGTGTGCTGTACTTTCATAGAAACAGATGCAGAAGTGGGTGTCAGTTTCAGCTGGGTAAACAAGTTCATTTTAAATGAAAGGAGAGAGCTACTAAATATTTGAAAATAAATGACTTCAATTACATAAAGTACATTGTTTAGGGTTCTGTATTACTCAGTCATTCAACAGCCACATGCCCCCCACCAGAGGAAATAACTACTGTGACTGGTTAAACAAATTTAACCAGCCATAATCCCAGCTAACGAGTTGGTTGTAAAATTTTTTAAGCTTCCATTAAGTAATAAACACAATGTTATTTTGAATGTTCTATTAATGTTACTGCAAGAATGTGTTTGATAACTTGGACAGAACTGTTAGCTGGGATGAAGGAATAATTTGACATGTTGTAGACGGACGGAAGTTAAACGGCAGAATTTTTTTAACTGACCGCCGAAGTAAGATCCATCGGTGAGTTTGAGATCTTTGCTGAATTTGGTGATGACGGTGGCGACCCCATGCTGAATGAAGTACATCTTTTTACCCACGGTCCCCTCACGGATGATGTAGTCATTGGGCTGGAAGACCTCGAACTTCAGTTTACTCAGCATTCCTGTCACGAAGTTGGGATCTGCGTTTGCAAACAGGGGCATAGTGGCCACCAATTTCCGACAGTTGAAGTTCACGATTTCCTGTCAGACAAAACAAAGCACAAATGAAAGAAAAATCAATAATAATCAATAAACCAACGAATCAAGCAAAAAATTTACCATTATGTGATTATCACGATTGTTGTTAATGCAGGTATATTGCGGCATCCCTTATATACATATAAAATATCAGATTTAATGCTTGAAACACTTCTGGTGTACTTTTAGCTGCAGCTGAGCGCTGCTCTATAGTCTCTCTTCCACTGCAATGCAGTAATCACATGGTGAGAGTTAAGCTCACTGCAGCTGACGCCCGACATGCAGAAGTCAGTTTTTCAGTGGAACATGTTTGTTTGTGACACGAGTGTGAAGACTGAATCTGTCTGCAATCACACAGGAGAAATGATGAGTCTGATGACCACGTCCTCCCTTTACCTTCACTGGGGAGGCAAGCAGCATCTATTTAAAGCCAGTTTGTCTAAGACGTGCATGTAAAAATAGCAGCCCTGACCAACTGTGTGAGAGAGAGATCTGTGAGGGAGGGGCTGACTGAGGTGTTAAAGGTGTCGCGTGGATAAAGCAGTCAGTTATCTTTGCTGTGTCACAACAGACACACATTCTGCTCAGTCACAGTGGTACTGATGAGAGTGTGGCATTCTGGGTAATTTTCATAAACCCTTAGAATCTCCAGGCTTTAAATCCTGGATCATTTTAAATGCTTTAATATTAGCATAACATATACCTGATAATATGTGACTGATAACAAAACAGTAATAACCAATGCTACGCTCATGCTTTGTTCATACTTAAATATAAATTATTATAATACAAACCTAATATGAAAAAAATACTTAAAGTAAAATAATAATTACTTAATAGAAACATTTTATAACCTAAAATTGTGAGCTGAGATAATCCTGGAGCAGTCTGAGACACTCGGGTACAGACAGATCTCAGTCAGCAGTACTTTGAGATGTTGCCGTCTCACCTCTTTGAGTGGGTCATTAAGCTCATTAAGGATGCTGTCCTCGTCAAAGATCTTCCCCTGGTAACGATGCTCATAGTAATCATGAATCTTCTGTCGCATGTCGGCGGGTAGCTTGTGGAAGGACATGTACTGCTCCACTTGCTTGTACTGAAAGAGAGAGAGAGAGAGAGACAGAGAGTTACAATGAGACACAAATGAGATTAAATGGAGATCAAAGACTGTTGTCTTTAAAAATAAACCCCAAAATAAAAATGCTTCTATCATTTGCTCACCCTCATGTCATTCCAAACCTGTAAGACCTTTTGTCTTCTGTGGAACACAAAGGAAGATATTTTGAGAAATGTTTCAGTGGTTGTGTGTTCATACAGTGGAAGTCAATGTGTGCAACTGTTGTTTGGTTACCAACATACTTCAAAATATATTCTGTGTTCCTCAGAAGCAAAACAGGTTTGGAAAGACATGAGGGTGAGTAAATGATGGAAGCATTTTCGTTTTGGGGTGAACTGTCCCCATAAAGTGCAGCCTTGGAACAATAAAATGTTTGTATGTGTGAAATTAATTAACATTTTTAAATCATGCATTTATTTTTTAGCTTCTTGTATAAACCTTGTGTATACGTGTACAATGACCAAAAACACTCTTTATAATGTTAAATATCATATACACCAAACCCTATTCTTAAGTGCAATGTTTAAAAAACATTACAGCACTGACAGTGTATCAGACAGTCTGAGTTCAAGCTGGGTATGCAGAATATGAATCATTTTGAGCTGCGGGGTGTCGGTATGATGGCAGAGTCATGGGGTTTCTTACAGAGCTAAAATGAGTCACTGGGAATCAAGGCAAAAACAAAGCAGGCTGATGGGCGCACACACACACACACACACACACACACACACACAAAATACTAATACAAAACACACGCTGGATTTGTTATTACTAGCAGTACAGTGTACAGTAGTACCAGTAATGCTATAAATCATGCTGCAGTGTAAATGATAAATGATTTATATTGTGCTACAAATAACATGGAATTAAAACGGAGCTTTTTTAAAAATGCTTTTATTGTGCATGATTTAAACTCATTCATCAACACACTCTCAATGCCTCTGGTGAAAAAAAGATGACTTTTCTACTGATTTAATTGATTATAAAGATGAGAAAACATTTGTATGTGTAAAATTTCATTCTATCTCTCTTCAAAATACACATCTAAAGTTTCTGGGTAAGGAAAAGAACTAGAGGCTCCAGAAACACATTCACTTAATCAAAGCCTGCTTACACACACACACACACAGAAGCAGGGGATAAGTGTGTGTTTCTCTGTTGCAGTACATTGATTTACACTGAGCTCACAGAACTGAGTTTGGAGGTGTAAGATCAGAACAGCTGTGATTTTGGAAGGGAAAGTTCATGTGGAGAGAACCATACAGAAGTCAGTCTGTTTGGGTCATCTGGCTCAGAACGCTGACAGAGCCGGAACTTCATTTCCAGAGCTTTCCTACACGATTCCCACGATCTACACGATTTTACTTTATTCCCACAGAGGTAACGATGAAATCTTCCAGCAGTCTGTTCATAGGACAGCTGGCATTCTCTCCACTGAGCCAGTGTCATCTGAATCTGTATCTGTAATCTGTACCAACCTCAGACAAATGATCTGTCAGCTAATGTTCTTCAACCTGGGTTTGCTTTCACCATGTTTGCAATATCCTCTCCCTGTTTCATTTCTCTCCTTGTCTTGTCCTCTCCTGTTTCCTTTTCCTCTTTATTTTTCCCTACATTTCTTCTTCCTGCCCTTCCGGTCCACCTCTGTGTTAAACTCCAGGCTAGTTCTGTGTTTTCCTCTTGACAAAATCTCAACAAAGGTGCAGCAAGCGAATCCACCCCAGCTTTATTATTAGAGTGGGAACAGAAACATGATGTTGAGATTAGGTTTGTTTATAAGATCTCCTTTTTCTCCCTTTTCATCTCTTCCTGCAAAACCGGCCATCGCATTAACTGCGAGTCGGGCTCTGGCAGGATTCTATTAGGTGTCAGACCCAATACGCCTCTCTCGACCACTTCGAGTGCCTCTCTCGCTCTCTCTCTCTCTCTCAGAGAAGCAAAACTGAAGGGAAATATAACTGACCTACAAGTGCTTTGTGCCACGAGATTGTGGGCGGGGGGCAAGACTGGAGAACGATAGACCAGCTACAAATTTTAGGTTGTAAGAACATTTCTGTAATGTTTTCATTGAGTAACATAAACATTAAATGTTATTTTAAAAGTTTTAGGAGTGTTCAAATGTCCAGTTTTTTACATGTTTTATTAACGTTACTGCTTGCATAAAAGAACGTTATTTAAACATTTTTTACATTTTGTAACATTAAAACATTCAGAAGAAATTTAAATTTATTAAACATTAAAAATTACTAACCAGCGTTACTGCAAGAATGTTTTTAGATAACCTGAGAGAACTTTTACAGAATGTTATCCGATGTTCTGGGCATACAGATCTCCTGATGATCTGAGGTTGTATTACCTTTCATTGTTCTGTCACTCTGAATCAAATGAATTCAACAGCTGGTATTGTACGGATGTTTCCGGTACTACAGACACAAGCAAACATACAGACACCATCTGTTACATTTATTCATATGGTGGGTGGTTTATCTAAAGCATCTTACAGCCCATTCAGAATAAACATTCAATGTGTTTTGTGGGAATCATACCAATGCGATTAGCACTTTTCTCTACTAGTTAAGATGCAGGATTCTAAGATAACTTAACTTAACTTAACACCCAAGCAACAACCCAACTGTTTGACCTTTGTGTCCACTCTTTAAATGACAGATCAGGGTCACTGTTTACACTCTTATTGATCACAGAACAGACCCTACAGTACTTCAGTCCCCCTACAGCAGGACACTCCGCAAATGCCAAGAAACCGTTGGGTTTCCTCATGAACATCAAAGCAACCTCAGGTGAACGCTGACCGCACATCACGTCTGTGTAGAACCTTCTCCTGCTGATCTTGTTAGATCTTGTACTTTGAAGGAACTCTTCCTCTGAGAAGACACAGTGTCTGAGGCTGATCTTCACCCTGTGCTGCATTCATCTGCTGATCACAGAAGATCTGCCTCCAGAGGCTGCAGATGACAGAGATAACAGGACTGTGCTTGTCTTTTATTAGCTTTTTTAGCCTCATCTCTAGCAGATCTAATGATCTGTGAGTCAGCCCGTCTGAGAGAAACAGTCAGACAACACCGTAAGCCACCATTTTAGATTAAAAAATAAAGAGAAATGCTATAGAATTATAGTTTAATGCTATAGAATGACAGTTTAATGCTATAGAATGACAGTTTAATGCTATAGAATTATAGTTTAATGCTATAGAATGACAGTTTAATGCTATAGAATTACAGTTTAATGCTATAGAATGATAGTTTAATGCTATAGAATTCTATGGAATGTAGTAATGTTAACTCGGGTCTGGTTGCCACCCAAACAAAGCTGCATGGGACAGACCCCTCCCCCCGGGAAAGCAGCTCGGGCTCGGAGAAACTGCCATTGTCGTTCAGCTGGGATAAATCCTCTTTGAAGCACAGGATACAATCATCTGTTTACAGTACAACAACCCTTCAAAGACAATGAGGGATAATCTGACAATCCCTTTCACACAGTGTGTTTAAGAGGAAGTCACGTGTCGTTTAGAGGAAGTGGAATCGATAGACTGATGACTTAAGTATCACAATCCTCAATTTAGCACACAATGAACTGCAGTGGTGAGGTCATTGACATAAACATACATTTTACATAAATCTGCAATCCATAACTTTGTCTCTCTGTCGCCATCTCTGTTTGAAACATGAAATTGCAGGTTACTTTACATTTCATTACTGAAAGCAGATGAAGCCAACCTGCCATTTCCTGGGAAACAGGACAGCTCAAATTCTTAATCATTATTACAAACTTGATAATTCAGTTTTTTTAAGACAAACGGTTACAGATTGCAGCTTTCAATAAATGAAGGGCTTGTATGCAAAGGTGTTGCTGTTTACACATACCTTGCATTTACCAGTAGAACTTCTTCTTTGATGTGAGATCAATACTGATGTCATTCCTAAATGATTCATGAGCAGTGAGCTTATAATGTGCTTTCCATACACGATGATGACACATTACCCAAGATGCTATAAGGTTTTCTCAGATCAAATGTGCGTCTAATGGAGGCATGCTGGGTAGATCTCACCTCAAAAAACAGTTCACCAAACAAAACATAAACAAGCTATTTGTACCAGTGAAACCGGTGATGTCTGGTGGTTTTTCCTCTTACCTTCTCCTGGTATTGTCGTCGGGACGAGTCCAGAGACTGGATGAGGGCGGTGGCGTGACCCACGAACATGGCATAACAAGTTGCACCCACGATCATGCTGAGCATGGTGATCCAAAGATCCGACATGCTGACAGGCGCTCTGGCTCCATACCCAATACACAGCATGTGACTCATGGCTTTAAACAGGGCATAAGAGTATTGCTTCCCCCAGGAGTCGTTCTGAAAGAGAGAGAGACAGAGAGGGTGAGGTGAGATGAACAGAACATAACCTTCATTCCCTGCGAGCTGGGTGTACATCTCCACACTCCCATCAACCCTGTGAGCTGGGTATCTCCACATGGGTATCTGTTCAACAGCAGTGGGGTTGTGAAAGCAAGTGATGGTTCTGGTATTCTTCTTCCATTAGCTGCGGTCAGCTGATGTTCGGCTCTCTGGATCCCTCATGTTGAATGGAAGAAGAGAGAGTGAGGACACACACGCTGCTCTCACAGCCTATTAGTGACTTTATTTTAATGGAAAAGAGACCAAACTGTGTATTTCCACAATTTAATTTTAACAACACACATAGAAACCAACTGAATCCTAAAATCCTTGTCGAGTCAGCGGAGGATATTCTGGTAGGTCAGACCAACGCAACAATGCTCAATTTATGTCAGATAAATTTGCTTCACATGATGTATTTTTATCCGGAAGCTATTTTGAGTCGACACCGTCACTTCTCAACATCAGCATGACTCTCACAGACATCACTCTGTGTTTTGCTGAGAACACATGACTAAAACTAGACGAACGTTATTTCCGAATGGCCTCAGCTCCTGCGCATGTGAAACCTCACTGAAGGAGGTGATGGTTGTGTTTGTGGTTGGATGGATTTGCTGACTCAAATCTCTTCCTGTTGGTTTTGAAGAGAGAAAGTGCTGAGGAAGCCCGTCGAAGCTGCTCAGAGCTGCCTGGAAACACACGGGGTGTTTAGATGCAAACTGGGATGTATCACACGTGTCATCTGTAATTACATGACTGCAAATAAAGATATACTGTAGAAAAGCACCAAATATAATGCAGTTACATTTGTAATGCACTACTTCTCTCACAGTGCAATTTGCTCATTTTTATATCGGCAATCTGAAGATTTCAGTGCAGCGTTTTCATGTCTAATTCAAAGTGTTTGTGTGTGACAAAAGTGATGTTTGTAGAGTCATTTCAGAGTAATACTCTGTAAAGACAGATTTTAGCACCTGGAAACACTTTCTTGCTATCTCTCTATATCTATCTTTACCTGTGTCTCTCTCTTCTGTTTTTCATCTTCTCTCTCACTATTTCTCCTGTATTTTGTCTCGCCCTCCCCTGACAGATGTCAAGCTGTCTGAAGTGTGAGATAAAACCAAAGTTCTCGCACGAGTCTCACAGATCTCTGGAGAATTCAAAGCACTCTTTTAATATAAAACAGTCTTCTAAAAAGATTTAAGTTTAGCGTTTACATCTGCTAACGTAACAAGAAGATTAAATTACGTGCTGTTGATTGGTGCATCTAATAACAAAACTGAACAAAAACAAACAACAATATTCTGTGTTAAATACAAGCTAACTGCATCTGTGCAGATTATTGGAAATTCAATACAAACAAATTTCCAATTACGAAACGAGCAATTACGTGTCGCTCCTGGCCTTTAATCGGATCAAAGTTCGTGCTAATGTGCCGTTTGAAAGTTCTGACCACAATAATTAAATAGTTTACAAAGCAAATCACATTTCTCTGCCTTTAATCCAGTCAGAGGTTTGTTGAAGTCTCTCAAGAATTAGGATGAAACAACACAGACACAAAAATAGAGAAACTAAATATGCTTCCAAACATCTGGTCCCTAAAATTCTGGCCCGGCTTTGTGCTGTGGGTTTCTGCCAAACTGTTTCTCCCTGTATTTCTTTTCGTAAACTTGAGAGGATTAGTGGATCCCCCCACGTCTTCCAATCTGGCTTTTGGCAAATTTTGATAAACACAACAGACCATGTGACTTTCTCTCATGCATACAGAAAATCAGAACACTGTGCAAAGTATACATACTGCAGAAATGGTAGTATGTTATTGTAAACATGACTGTTATTTCCACTCCTTTGAGAGGGTCAAAAAAGAAAAAGAAAAACAGCACCACCTATTTACGCCTGACTACAGAGTATTGCCCATATTAATATGAGCAAACAAACAAACCCGGGATTACCCAGCTAACAAGAAATGTTCTCAGAACATTGGTTATCCCTCTCGAAAAGTACTCTTAAACTTCTCAAAAAATGTTCTTGCAGCAATGTTAGTAGAACTTATTAGTAGAACGTTTAAATAATGTTAATTTAACCAAGCAATAATGTTAATACTGTGTCTAAACAACGTTACGCTTTGAACGTTCCAAGAGATTTCAAAATAACACTTTTAATGCTTTTGTAACTTAATGGAAACATTACAGACATGTTCTTACAACCTAACATTGTTAGCTGGGTATATACTACCATAGAGGACAAAAAGTACAAGGTGTTGCTTTCATTATGCAATGCATTCTGGGTAAGAAGTTTATAAGCTTGAAGATAATGGACCAGGTAGTAGCTGCTCTTAATACAAATAAGCAGGAAATCACCTTTGTTCTACTGGGCTTTTCCTTCTCTGATGAGCTACTGTGTCATTTAAATGAGCCTCAATACTTCCTTAAAACACACACACACACACACACACAGTTTCTCTCTCTCTCTCTCTTTAACTAGCTACAAAATGTAAAGCTCTTCCAGAAAACCGGGGTCATTTTGGGAGTGCAGTTATGATATTCATCTTAATTCAGAATTACAGAAGATCAAGAGACATATGCCAATAATAAGACGGCTTATGAGAGTTGTGGGCTGCATGACATTACTGGATTTAATCCATATTATGAGGTCAGACAAGTGTCTTTGTGTGCGTCTGCGCATGCAAAACAGAATCCAGCACTGCGGTGGCTGCTCAAGGGTTTCGTTATGTCTGCGGAGTATATCTGAAATACACGAGGCCACACTCAGTCACTCGCTGGCACGAGTGTGTTTAACAGAATGTGTTTGTGTAAATGATTTATTACAGAGATGATGTGGGTTATTATAACGTACAGATGATGAAATCAAACATCTCATTAACGTTTGCTGTCGGGCAGTGATACAACATTCATGGTTGTGGAGTGTACAGAGCACACTTGCGCACAACACGGCGTTTAATTAAAAACTCATTATTTATTTATGGTATACCGGGCACTCGCATTTGATTTACAGACGATATTTTTCTCAAAACCTCGAATTGATAATCATTCTCACATCCACTGTAAACGTGATTCAAATATTAGTGATATGATAAATAAACTAAAATTAATGATTTCTTTTTCTAATGTTCACAACACAAATATTCAAATATCAACACTTGTGTATTATTGAGCAGCTTGACTCGCTCTGATTAACAACAGTGTGAACTTAAGCTTAGAGGTTAACCAATTATAACAGAGTACAGCTGCATACAGAATCCTTACAGTAGCACAACAACCTGCCAGTTTAATTAGGTATCCTGTGGTTTACAGTTATAGGGATTTAGGCATTCTATGATGCTAACATACCTGATGGCTAAACTGACCCGTGTTGTCTCCAGCATGCTTGGACTCAAAGTTCCAATTAGTGCCCCTCCCCACGGGGAAAAAGCTATTTAATATGCTTTTCTTTCCTTCAGTCGTCTAACCCTGAATTACTGAACAACACACCCCCATCTGCGCATAGGGAAAAGACAGCACCGGGAATCTCTGCTCATTTTTCATCAGCATTGATGTTTTGGGGAGGAAAAAGTGGTGCAGACAGTGGTCACCGATTCAAAGTCACACAAAGACTTTAAGGAGAGAGAGAGAGAGACAGACAGACAGAGAGACAGACAGAGAGAGAGAGGAAAATGCACCTTTAGTAACCTGGCGCTGGTATTTAAAATCAAAACCACAGGGGTAAATTTCAGCCTCCTATCGCTCCTGACCGCAGTGAACCTCCACCAGCTTTGACCTCTTCTGCAGCTCACACAGCAAAGACCAGAGAACGATTTTAGAGATTTGGAGAGAGATTTCAAATTTAGACAGCAATGATGTCACTTCCTGTAAGCATTTACGACTATAGTGAATTGTTTTGCCCAGATAGATGGACGTTTGTGCCCTAAAATGCCTGCATACCCCGCTAACGACTTTAAGTTTTAAAAACATTTTCATAACATTTCCAGTAAGTAACAAAAATATTCAAATGTTGTTTCAAAATGCCCAATTATTTAGACATTGGTTTTAAGAACGTTATTCAAAATCTTTACATTCTGTAACCTTTTTAAAATGCCAACTACCTAAAAATAACATTTTTGTGACATATAAAGTTAAAATATCTACTAATGTTTCTACTTTCTACTGACTGTTTTGATAACTTTAAGAGAACATTCTGTGAATGTTCCGTGTAGGTTAGGTGGGTACTCACTATATTCTTTTAACAGAAGAAGAACAGGGAACTTATTGGCGTAAATTGTGAAGATATAACAGACACAACTGTGGCTTTCGTTTTCTCTAAACATCACTGAGAAATCCTTCATTTGTGAGAAGCGTTGCATTCAATATAGCCAGAGGTTTCACAACAAGACATGAATATCAATGATTCGCGGTAAAGCTCTGGAGAGCCTGTGGGCCGCAGTATCACACAGAGCCCCTCAACCTTTGATTGAGCCTTGTGGCACTTTTGGGGGTATGCGTGCATGACTATCACCACCCAGCACTGTTATCTAACACCACAGCCCAAACACACAATGAGATTTGCACATGCCCATTACAAACCGAATACTGATCTGCACACACACTTTTAAAGCAAACACAAATGGGTTAGTTATAACCCATCTGACCTTAAACTTATAAAGCGTAACGTTCTACCAGCGATTTACCATGAGGTGAACTTGTTAAACGGAGAGAAGAAACAAATGATCCTGGCATTTTAACGTTGGTTTTGCAGCAACATCATGTTTTGTGGAGAACTACAGAGAGCCGTCTGCTCTGATTAGCCAAATATCTCTCATTTGATAAAGGCCAAGAATAAAACATTCTGCCCAGAGACTCGGAGATAAACAGTAATGAAACATGCAGGTCCAAATATTCATATGCATCAGAACCCATTTCATTCAGTTTGTATTTTTATTTTAAAGAACGTTTGTCAGTTACAGTAACTGTTTTGAATATCGCTGTATTTACGCAACGTAAATAGGTTTACTGTAAGTACATTGTAATTTAAGTCTTGGACAAAGTAGCAAATTAACTAATAACTTAAGATTTTAATTCAGAACCACCTGACCAAAATTTACATTTACACATTTGGCAGATGCTTTTATACAAAGCGACTTACATTGCATTATACTATACATTGTTTCTGAGTATGTGCAATCCCTGGGCTTAAACCCATGACCTTGGCGTTGTTAACACCATGCACTGAGCTACAGAAAAGCTGTTTGCTTTAAAATATAAAGCAAACAGCATAAGCTGTTTTGTTGTTATTTGTCATTAGACAAACTGATAATGTCCGCCTTCCCATCCCACAGCAGCGTTGTCATTCTGCCCCTTTGATGTCTTAATTGACATGAAGGTGAAGAACAGATTGTAGAAATGTTTTGAATACTTACAACCATATCGTTCAGTGACACCCAGCAGTCCGGAGGGAAGTCTTGCAGAAGAGGAACCAGGAACTGCAGGCATCCGTCCCAATGACACAATAACAACATCATGCCGATCAGATTAAAGATTCTTACCACCGCACTCGCCAGATCGTACGTCATGTGGAAAATCTGCAGGAGGAACACAAGAAACAGAAGGAAAAGAGAGTCAGCGGTTTAACACAGTATATTAGTCCTCTGCTCGTATGGAGGTGTCACTGTTCTGATCCAAATCAAGTCCTGCGCTACAGTTTTTCACACTGAATCCTGATTCATCAATACATCACATGACAGGTTTAAACATACAACACACAGCAGCATTTATCTGAATGCCACATGCTTGCTATTTAACGAGAAAAAGGTGGCATAAAAATTAATTATCCACTGATAATGTGCAATGATAAATCATATGATATAATATCAGAGACATTTATTAGTAAACGTAAATTGTGTCAATTTCAAGTGTCAAAATGACGGAATCGTTAGCTAATCCAACTTCCTGTTCTGTGTGTCATTGTTTTTAATAAACCACATAATGTTGAATCAGAATTGCCTTGTATCAGACACGCAGAGCTCAGAATGTCAGACCTTTAAACTGCTCGTTGATTTATATGGTTAATAATGCAGTGTAAATACAGAGAGAGGGTGAGAAGACTCACTGTTCCACTGCTCTGGAGGATTCAGAGAGATTTCACTCAAACCCAAAGACAACAGTCAACGCGAGTGGAGATGATCTGTTATTCATAGGCGCCCACTAAAAGCTGTGATATGCAACCGAACTGCATCAATATAACTGCGATGAAAAGGACTGTTTACCGTCTGCAGTGTTGGAAAAGCTACTTAAAAACGTTTAACTCGGAAAGCTGCAGTTTTAAAGGAGTAAATGGCTTTAAAAGTAAATTTAAGTAAATTAGGTGTAAATTAAAAATAAATCTATGTGCATAACGTGGCAAAACACACAAAAAAAGAAACATCATTTTAGGAAAACAATATAGCCAAAAGCAGAGAAATCCAAAATTGGGAGCGTGGCCTCAGATGATACACATTTGAGGTTACAGGTAAACACTGTAGCTGATTGGTCAAATGCAAACCACACTGTGAGCTGGCCCAATAGAGACCCAGAAAGGTGTAGTAGCATTGAGTGCCTAAAAAATTAATTCAGGCAAGACGAAAACAAGCAGCAGTTTGAAATGAGAGTGAAATAAAGCAGAGAAATAGATAGAAAGGAGAGAGAGAGAGAGAGAGAGAGAGAGGGAGAGCACACATACATCAACACGTGTGCAACAGTACATCATCTGTCTCTTATGTGTGTGCAAACCCATATTAACATTTCAATCGGCATATATTTACATACAGCCATGCAATGTGTAGATAAACACAAAACAAAAACAGACGTGTGCGGATAATCATGTAAACATCACATCATGCAACTAAAGCCTGATTCTACCCAATAAAATATTCTACAGCTTGACATAACTAGAAATATGTATATTTGTCATAACAAGCCACTATGAAGTTTTGATGTAGATCTTTTGGTTGTTTTAGCTCATTTTGATGCCCGTTGTCTTATTTTTCAGCACTGTAAGTGTCTTAAGGCCCTTTTGGGAGTTTAAGGCCCACGGTTACTTGGTTCCTCAGCTGAGAAACACTGGTCTGCAGTTTCCGTTCAGGTTTCCTCCTACAGACTGATCATGTGACGAACGAGCTCACATGAATAAAGAGCCCAAACTCATCATGCTGGTTAATCAGACAAGCTCATGTTATAATGGAATTCAGTTTGAGAACAGAACAAAGACGATCGTCTCTCCTGAATGCTTCCATGTGCACACTGACACTCATTTGCATAAAAACTCATTAATGCTAAACATATCTCTGTTTCTTTTAGCCCGGCCTGATATTCCATTATACACACCTGACCAGAGACACGAAATACTTTGAGAGAAAGATCTGGTCTAATGTTTCTCCAGCTTCATTGGTCGCTGGCTTTGCACGATAAACCTCGTATTGCAGGAATATTTCCCCGGCCGAATTAAGGTGGGACTCAGAAGTGGAGGTAATTATCTATTTTTAAGTCGACAGGATCGCTCAAGTGCTCCACAAATGCTTTAAGTCACTAATGTGTGAATCTGATGGTGTTTTAATAGCGGTCTGTGATACAAGGCTGTGTTATTATTTCTGCTCAACAAAACCCACATTAAGACACTGTGACCTAGTGAAAATCACACCATTTATACGTTGAAGATCCAGAGTGTGACAGTGGATTAACACAACAGACTGTTGAAACTGTATCTGCTCTCTCTCTCTCTGACACTTGGGATGATACACTGTTAATGTCGTGTTATTTCTTCTGAAATGCACAGGCTGTTGTCTTTGTGTCACGGACATGCGGCTGTGTTTCTTCAGTTTGCTAATGAGAAAAGGTCTTGAGAAACAGGAGTCTGAACTTGTATTAGCCGCTCAGAATCACCCGAGTTCATACTCCGTTCATTAACAAAAACATTTTAACAAACAAAAGTTAGAATAATGTTCTTATATCCAAGCAAGAACATTAATAAACGTTTAAATAAATGATTATTAAATAAATGCCAGAACAGACCTCAGGCCCTGTACATACATACACACACACACACACACATACATACATATAATTCTCCAGCCCTCTCTCTCTCCTGGCTTGTTTCATTTTTCCTCTCTTCTCAGAGTGATGTTTGGAGATGGATTCCTCCAGTAATGTGATTTGATTGTGTATCGACCTCTGGTGGCGCTCAGTCCTGGTTCTTCTAGAGCAAAGTTCTACGAACATTACTGTAATAGAACTTTGAGAGAACTTGTAGAGAACATTCCCTGTTAGCTGAGACCATCCCCAAGCTTGAACCAGGGTAAACTATGGTTACCATGGCAAAACCAGTGTAAACTATGGTTACCATGGCAAATCTGATGGGACTGTAAGAGCTCTGACCTTCCAACCATTCTTTCTTTGTTTTTTTTCTAGCCTCTCCTCGACCTCCTTCTGCACAATCTCTCTCTCTCTCTCTCTCTCTCTCTCTACAGGAAAGGCTTCTGTAACTCTATTAATCTTCCTGTGAGATACTGTAGTGGTGTACAGTGAGCTAGGGCTAAAATTAGCTGACGGCTGTGAGGCCTGATGTTTCACTGTTCTCAGATCCCCATCACCATTCCAGAGTTATCTCATATGAGATAACTGCGTGCACACACACACACACACACACACACACACACACTAATGTGTGAAACATACAGTCACACTTTTATGCATTTAAACACACACTCAGTGGCTCTGTTCATACTCAGGAGAGCTGACTACCTAGCCAGCAGTGTTTAGGCATCACACAACAGGAATATTCCAGATCCGAACAGCTGGAAAGTTTTGCTGCCTTATACAAGACGCACTGCAATACAATACCACACAAAACCATAATAGTACAATATGACAACGTGCATTGTGCATGTTTGCCTTACCGATTGCAGGCCATGATGCGTGTTGTGCAGGAATCAGTACACATGATAACAAGCTAAATGAAGTGGAAATGTGACTCACTGCGTTTGCTTTGAGGGTATTTCACTCTTCCAGAGCAAGAGGTCTTTTAAAAAGTGACCCTTGGAAGACCGCCATGTGGAAATGACATCACCCTTCCCGTGCTCGGTGAGGGGCTGTGAACTGGACCCCTGTGGGGTGACAGAGGACGAGCCAGAACTCTGACTGCAGCCCTGCTGTCTGTCAATAAACCCTCCATTATGCAGCCGTTTAGCACTTTCTCATCCTACTCAACACCAATCCAACACGCGCCTCAGAGAGGAGGTAACCAATCAGAGGCCTGCTGGTGAGAAACACGACCAATCAGAAGTCCGCTAGTGAGAAACACAGGAACAAAACCAAGGAGAGGCGAGATTAAAGGATGTGATGGTCCTGCTGTTGTGGGACACATCTCTACATGCCCCAGGTGGTGCATCTTCCCAAAACGTGGCAGTTGGGTCAGAACTGGGCTGGTCTGAGCTGCTGTGGGTCTATTTTCATCTCGGAAGCGTGACAACCTCAACTCCTCTGTGCTCTTAATCTCACACGAATCACACACGACTTCCCAGACTGAACATCTCTTTTCGGTCACATCTGTCAATCAAAATAACTCAACACTGGTGCAATTATTAAATCAGGAATCCAGGCCATGCTGAATACTACTGTAAGGTTTATACTTCTGTAAGTCTACTGATATAATGTTTCCATTACGTAATAAAAACTGTTATTTTGAAAGTTCTAAGAACGTTTTTGGTATATGGATATAACGTTAAACATTTTTTGATAACTTTAGGAGAACTTTTAATGAACATCAGCCAATGTTCGGAGAACATTCCCTGTTAGCTTGGAACAACATGGAACAAATGACCCATGTTCCATTAGCTACATGAACTATATTGTTTGTTAATTTAATAGCAGCCTTGTGTGGAACGCTTTTAAAACAAACATGGAAACCTATCATGCCCGAGGTCTCACATTTCAATGCTAAACAGAACTTATTTATGGTTCGAGGGCAAAGTGAATCGATTCTTGGATGTAACACGAGAACATGGAAGAAAACAGACTGATGTCTTCAACTGAAACAGCGTTTCTCCGGTACTGACCTCAAACTTGGGCTTTGTTTATCATTAGCGCCACAGTCGCCCACAGCAGCGCTAACAAACGTCACCTCACAAACATTTTCTTCACAGTTTGATGATTTGTAACGTTTTGCTCTTTTATTGCTGTGGCATTTAATTCTGTCCGTGGCTTTTCTCGAGATATATTTCGTTATTTTATTTTCTAGCCTCTGCTCGGTTTATTTGTTGTCTGCGTAACATTAAACTCGTTAGATATTGTTTGTGCTTGCTGCACTGATGTGTCATTCTGTACGTCCTCAATACCAACAATAAGAGGCATTAAAAATGCAGTTACGAGAAAGCTGAATCGATTGAACTCTTTCATATACTGCAAGTCCAGCATCGCTGCCACAATACGGCAATACGGAAATATTTATGTCAATACTTAAATTTATATTATTTCCTGCCTAGAAAGGACGCTAATAGTGATACATGCAACATTTTACTCAAAACATGTTTTAATGAGTTTATATTCTAAGAATACACGGTCAAAAATAAGTTCAAAAAGTGTCCATAACTGAAGTCCATAACTGAAGAACTGTTTACTCAATAAAATAAAATAAAATAAATAAAAATAGAAACTGTAAATAAAAGAGAAACTGAAATTGTGACTAAGCAATTCCCGCGTTTGTAACTGAGTTAACACCTTTAACAATTAACCAAGCAGCTCAAAATAACCAATTACCAGCTGAACTAATCCAGACACATAAACAACACTCTCATAGAGACGTTTCCAAAAACCTGTCGAATGATATAGCGAGTCAGCCAAACCGGCAAAATTTCCACCAATTCCGTGACCTCTTCACTCCGTTTAATTACATGGCCACATTCCCAGATTCCATCTGGCTTTCACATGCCCATTTTTCCTTAAAAAGATCTATTTACTGTGAGAGAGAGAGAGAGAGAGAGAGAGAGAGGGAGAGAGAGACCATAAGAGACATTTATTGCCTGTTATTCCCATTGGACAACATGGCTACAATAGCCACAACCTAGGAACCCTCCAAAAAGATCATCCACTATCCCTAATTATAGACCTAAATTACCAGTTAAATTATGGATCAGGGCCACAGCTAATGGTTGTGTCAGATATTTGATATCCAATGATTCAAACAGCAAATCTCTGATTCAGACAGCATCACTCAGCATGTCGTGTGTGTGTGGGGTGAGATGAGAAAATCATTGTATTCGGGACACAAAGAGATCAGACGCTCCCTAAACCAAAACCTTTGAGCAAGCGTCACGGTTTTATAAGACACACAATAATCTGCACACACTAATCGATCATAAACTCGCTCACCTTTTATAAATAACCATTCTCAATGGCCAAAAGAAAATGATAGCCTGCTCATATTTTCAGCTCGAAAGGTCATATTACAAATGTGATATTTCAGTAAGTACATCGAATCAATTATTTACATCAACAGAGATTTAAAGACTGGAACTTCTTTAAGTAAATAAAATATAAAATAGGATCATTTTCAAACCTCTCTCTGACCTCTCTCTTATCATTAAACAGACATTTCTAATGTCTTTCCATATAAGGGACATCATTTGCTCACCCTCATGTTATTTCACACCTGTAAAACTTTTATCTTCTGTGGAACACAAAAGAAGATATTTTGGGAAATGTTTCAGTGGTTTTGTGTCCATACTTTGGAAGTCAATGGGTGTCACTGTTGTCTGGTTACCAACATACTTCAAAATATCTTCTTCTGTGTTCCACAGAAGCAATAAAGTCATACAGGTTTGGAATGACATGAGTAAATGTTTTTTTTTGTGAACTTTCTCTTTAAGTTTTTGTTTTCCTACCATTCTGAGGTTGCAACATTTAATAGTTACAAAATATGGGCTGAAAATACAAACCACTGTGGTATAGACAGACCAAATCTGGAATCAAAATGGAATGAGTGGTTAGTGTATTTTTACAACTAACTAATTTGATGTGAGCTTTAAACCGCAGCAGCTTCACGAGTCCCCGACACTGTCTTCAATGTGAAGCACCATATTAGCCAAGATTTAATTTCAATGGAAGCAGCTTGATGCCAACCCAGAGAAATACACACACACACACACACACACACACACACACTTCAAATGACAAATTGGCCTCTGTGTAATACCAGCAGAGCCTAAAAGCACATTGATTTAAAAATGGCTGACATCTCTCTCTGTCTCTCTCAATGTCTGTATCAATCTCTGAACTGTTCGTTCAGTTTTCTGATTACCATCACAGGTGATCTGTTCTTGACTCATAGTGATAATAACTCATGAGACTCTTCTGCACACATGCTGGAAATAAATATAAAGAAATAAAAAGACAAACAATAAAATAAAAAAAACAACTATTTAAAAACTGTTTTTATGTTGTATTTTTAAGACAATAAAGAGTTCTGTTGAACAACAAGCTCGATTATATATATTTATATTTATTTACGATTTATAAATACCAGTGGTTTTGTTTTACATGTGTTAATGGTATTATTTTGGCAAAAGATTATAAAAACATTTTAAATTTCTATGCTGTTGATGTAAGCACAACCATGTGAGCAGCGAAGGTAATATTAACCAATAGTATCTTCTAGATCTTATCTAGAAAGACTGTTACATTTGTTACAACAATAACCAAACACTAAGAAATATCTTTATTTTGTATTTAGTTTTGTATCTTATTTTAATGCTTGTGTTGTCTGATTTTGAATTATTTTAAGTCATCGTGAGGCCCCTTGTAAGTTTGTTGAGGCCCCCTGGTGGACCCCAGTCCCCTGGCTGAGAAACAAGTCAGCCCCTCAAAAATGAAATCGGTTACACCTACCCCCATCTACATTAAATATTGACATTAAATATCACGTGGAAATATGGCACAATATAGAAGTTAAACGCTGTTTTCTGTGTTGTTTCCTCACATTATTAAAAGATCAGCCCCTCTAGCTGTCATAACTAGCGTAGCACTGCAGCTAATCTGTTGTGAAAGAGGAAGTCTGTTCTGAGGAGAGAGACAATCCATTCATCTCACTTTCTCTCCCACACCGAGCTCAGCTGGAGATCTATAAAGAGAACGAACGCGGGCTTAAACAAATCCTGATGCACTCACCCCACTGAGGATGGGGTGTATCTGTGCCAAACAGAACAACACAAGGTGAAGAGGGAGAGACGAGCAGATGAAGGAGGGAGGTGAAGCTGAGGCGACAGGATTTGAATGTTGGGAGACACATTACTCTATGTCAGTTCATCTCATTTAATAACTTGGAGAATGTTAGCTAACATTCTGAGAACGTTCACTGTTAGCTGGGTTGTCTAGCGTGCCAAGTCCATTGTTGAAGGTCATCTGTCAAATGAGTCAATGAAATATAGTGATGAGAACAGACAGAGGAGAAAGAGGACAGTTTGAGGGATTTGGCAGCGATTTGGCAACGCTCAGCTCTGCTGAGACTGCAGTCTGGCTGGATGAGAGACACAGAGAGAGAGAGAGACACACACAGAGAGAGAGAGACACACACAGAGAGAGAGAGACACACACAGAGAGAGAGAGACACACACAGAGAGAGAGAGACA